>LPNX010832519.1:168406-341571 GCA_001517045.1 Pseudotsuga menziesii
TTTCAAATCGTTTTAATTGGAGAGTCTAAAACCTGGAATACAAAACAGAGCAAATTCAATGAATTTAAAATGAAGCATTAAACGTTAGCATGCAGAAATATCCTTGCATGCATCCTAGAAAAATACTTCAAATAAATTCATTCAACACTCCTGCCTCTGAAAAATGTCACAATTGTAAATGACATTCAGAATAAAGTTCTGCATACAAAGCATAGAGGAGCCATCCCTCTACAATATGATTGAATACTTCCTTCCATACTAACCAACAATTCAAAGAAAATTAGCTTCTGCATATACAAAGGTTACCTACAAACCATCAAATAAAAAACAATACATTGATGAGCCAAACAGGCACTAGTACAGGATAAGCAAAACAATCACTAGAACATGCATGTCTCATAAAGCTTATACTCTGCAAAACTGGCTTTATATATAAAAAATCGCCTCATTGTAAACTTCCTAATGGTAAAAATTTTGTAAATTGAAAATCTAACCCATTATAATTAGGTGTCTTAATGGAAAATGAGATCACATTGAACTAACTGTAAGAAGAAGAAACCATGTGCCATCCTATATACTATGAAATGTCACACATATAAATTTAAATATTCAATAGTACAAAACATTTCTGCCTAGCTAAATTGAGACCAGGAAGGTTGATTCACTATGGCAGCACAAATGAGTTCAACAGTGAACACCACCAACAACAGGTTACATAGAGGCCTTGGTGCTCTTGATCAAATGCCTATCCTGTACCTTTATACATGATACAATCCATTCTTGAAATGTTGCAATCCCACCAATCCGGAAACACTGAAATCTCGAAAATTGTTAAGTCTGCTGAATTCTGAATGGGATATGTAATTTTACTCTCTTCATATGTAGTTCACTACATATTCTATGACATGTGACTACCATATAGCCCACTGCATACCCATCACTACATATAACTGTTGGTGGAAAATTCCATGACATTATAATCTGTGACAAAATATCAAAAAAGTTTAAATGTTAAACATGATAATCGCTTCACTACCTATACTTGTAAGACAAAATTCCATTTGAATTGGTGACTACATTGACTGTACACAACATTACTAGAATCATTGTGATCCTTCATTACTTGACCTTTCTTGAGAGCCTCTTTTGGGTTACAGTTTAGGTTCTTAGTTCATCCAAATAAGAACTTTCTTCCATCGAGAATAAAGGAAGATGGCCTTTACAGATCCGTGTGAAGTGATATAGCAGCTACGTGTTTGGTGACTACAAGTGGAAGTGGCAACACCATAAACAATTCCTTATGGCATCAAATAGGATAAGATAATTTTATTAACATCCGACAAATGACCAAAAAGATAGGCCAATGGAACTAGGAAATCCATTCAATGATACTAGGTTATAGGAGTGCTGTAGGTACTCCCAAACATGTTTATAAGAACCGGCTGTTTCGAAATAGTATTGGCCGGTCCAGGCTAGTTTGGTCGAAACCTCATCCTCTGAGCTGGTTTTGGACCGATTTGGGCTCTGAAATCAAGCAACTACTAGTGGAGGAATCTCTTGAGGAATATTCACAGACCCTGCCACTTTTATCTCCTTTGGAGACGCTACAATAGCTTCAAAGTTGCACCAGCTAATTCGAGATGAACTTGGGCAGCAGACAACGTTGGAAATTGAAAGCCATGCTGGGCCTCGTATTCTTCTTTTAATTAGAAATAATTCTAGAGCACTGGAATGGGTACCAAACAGAACAGAGAAATGATTTCCTTTCAAATCAGTTGGAACAGGTGGGTCCTTAAAAGGATAGCTCAATTTCAAGACATGACGTTCTCCAGTTGGTACATCAGATCACTCAAATGCATAGTTGCACTTGACTGGTACCATACTGAAATTAGTCACATTCAGATCCATTAATTTTTGTGAGAGTTCTTGCTTTAGGCCTGATGCCATCTCCTGCAATTTTTTCCGCAAAATAGATTATTCAACTACACCATATTTTGTAGCTTGCTCAAGCTCTGCAATCACTTTATCTGGGAATACTGAAGGAGTTGGTACAGCAAAAAGACACCGTTGCATGTTTTGTACCACCACACAACAGCTAGCATATGAGTTTCTGAATTTCACCTTGCCAAATAGATATATTGTACCAGGATGAGCTCCATAAGCTTCCTCATATGCATCAATAAGGTAAAAAATAAAAGCTCCATCTGACTCCAATGGTAGATCATTCACATCTTCAGAAGTTAAACGGTCATCAATCTCTCCAAATTTTGCCACTTTTTCATCTCCACCCTGCCACACTGCTTGCTAGTCGGCAGTTGCTTTGGAAGATGAATTTTCACAGCCAATTAGAGCATTCAGTACACATTTCTCCTTATCATCCTTCTCAACCTTTACTTCTAACTCACCATCAGCTGAAATTGCCTCGCCATTGTCATATAGCATAACCTTGGGCTTTAATTCATCCTCCTTGCAGCTTGGATCTTCAGCAAGATTAATTGGAAATTGAACAGAAGCACACTCTTTTGATATGGTAACTGTTCTCTTTAGAAATGGTCAAGTTTGAACCTTTATGCTATCATTTGTCCTCAATTACTGTATCTGTTAAATGTCCATGCCATTTCAATATGCATTATGATAATTGAAGAGGAAACAAAGGATTTAGCACAAGAAAAACTGAAGAAGAATTGTAGCAAAATGTTAAAATACTTGCTAGCATCCCTGCTGCAAAATTGTGCCACATTGTTGCCCTTTGTGGGGGTGTGGTGTTAAAAGTTTAGACAACAAAGATATGTTTTTGAGTTGAAAACTGTGCCACTCAGAGCCTACCTAATTTATGGCGAATTCCCTAGTAGTATAAAAAATTGCAAGGAAAAGGAAACATGGTCATAATATCTCTGTGAATATTTTTGTATTTTGTGTTATGACCTCGAAATTTTGACATACTTATGTGAGTCTTCCTGCCATGGTATTAATTCCCTGAGAATGTGAAGGTCAAATTTTCAGGTCTTTCTGCTGAATATCAGTGATGATGTGGATGGAATTTTGTGATGATGTGCAATTTATAAACTACAGTCTCTTCATTTTATTTGTTCTGTTATCATCATGCATCTAAAATTGCATATAATTTGATTTTAACAATTTGCTTTTGATGAAGGTCAAATTTTCAGGTCTTTCTGCTGAATATCAGTGATGATGTGGATGGAATTTTGTGATGACGTGCAATTTATAAACTACAGTCTCTTCATTTTATTTGTTATGTTATCATCATGCATCTAAAATTTGCATATAATTTGATTTTAACAATTTGCTTCTCCACCCTGAATTTTTTGGCTTAAAGCATATGCCTTATGTGCAGCCCACAGAGGTATAGAAAGTGATCATAGAAAAAAGCAATCATTGTGGTATAGCACTCCACCCTTGGGAAAATCCTGAAAGAGGCCATGGCCAAAATGCATGGAATGTGACCCATGGTAATACAATAGACCAAAAGGCGGGATCATCACCAAGGGTCAAGCTTGGAAGAAGCCATTAGTTTATGAAACTGTTACCAACATATGGCAAGCAAATGTAGTCGTAGGGTCAATATTGATCCAACAAAGTGATTTACTAGTAAAAGTAAAACTCTGTATCTATTGTACTAAAAGTCTCGAGGGTAATCTGAAAAGGATAGATCTGGTATGCGAAGTTTAGGACTGACTGCTAGACAACCATGGGGCACAACAGAGAGTCATTTTCAATTAATGCACATGTGATGCCATCAACGTGATAAGCTCAACTACCACATCCCTTTGCAATTAATGCATTGAAACAACATTACTTTGAAGTCATGAGTGAGTGTATTTGTGCACATTGATCTCCAGTGAAACTTGGTGTGCACGAGAGAAGGAAAGAAAGATAGGGAGGGCACGGAATAAGCATTGTGAGCTCTGCAATGTGGCAAGTCCGGTCCAAAAAAACCAGTTGGACATCCAAAGCGGCTAGTAGTAAAGGCAATCTTTCATACCATTAATACCATTGATGATTATAAATGGTACAGGGAAATCAGAAAGAATAAGAAATTAGCAAAAAAAAATTTAATTTTTTTAAAAAAATTTCACCAAGCGTCGCTTAAGCGACGGTTTTAAATGTCACATTTCCGACGCATATTATAGATAACCATCGCTTATCCAAAGGTGAGATCTGTCACTTTTTCGACGCGTCTTTTAATATCCGTCGCTGATCCGATGGTTCCTTGTGTCACTTTTCCGACACCTATTCTCAATATCCGTCACATATCCAACGGTACTTCTGTCGCTTAACCGACAACAGGGAGGTTATTTTCTTAAAAAACTTTCACTACCGTCGAAGATATGCCGTCGCTTATCCGACACTTTAAATTTAACCGACGGTTACTTAGGTGTCACTTAACCGACGGTTATTTAGGTGTCGAAAAACCGACGACAAGTTTCCAATGCTTAAAAAAAAATCAATGTGTCGTACATGCGACAGGAAAGTGTCGAAAATCCGACATGACGGCCATCGGATTTTTGGTCAAAATGTAGTAGTGTGAGGATGATGACTATGATGATGAGGAGGAGGAGGATGATCAAGGTGATGATGATGATGATGATGATGATGATGATGATGATGACGATGATGATGAACAATGATAGTGACAATGATTATAAGGATGATGACAATGATGATGAGGAGGATGATGTCTATGGTGATGAGGATGAGGATGAGGATGATGATGATGATGATGATGATGAACAATGATGGTGATGATGAGGAGGAGGAGGAGGAGGACAAGCATGATGATGACGATGATGAGGAACAATGATGATGATGATAAGTTTAGTTGAAACTTTGCTTTGATTTTATTTTCAAGCATTTGCAATGGAATGGTGATGATGAACAATGATGAGGAGGAGGAGGAGGAGGATGACAATGATGATGATGAGGATGATGACTATGATGATGATGATGATGACAAGGATGATGACGATGGCGATGACGATGATGATGAACAATGATGGTGATGATGATGATGATGATGATGATGATGAAGATGATGATGAAGATGATTACGATGATAAGGATGATGATGTTGATGACAATGATGATGATGGTGATGACCATGACAATGATGATTATGATGATGATGATGATGACAATGATGATGACTATAATGATGAGGAGGAGGAGGAGGAGGGGAGTGGGGGGGGGAGAGGAAGCGGACGTGGGGACTCGGGGAAAATGGTGAGAGAGGAATGAGATGGGAAGTTCATTCGGATCTATCTCTGCTTTGATAGAAAAAAATAGTGGTCAGACAACTCGGTCGAGCAACTAAAACGTTACTAAGTCACTGGTTTTATAGGGGTGACTTAATTAAGTGGGATAGTTAGTGGAATAGAAAAATGTATCTGTATTGTGCTTTGACAATGTATTGACTTGTATAATTTAGGTAATTTTCTAGGGAGATAAGTACATACATAAGGATAATAACTCCATAAAAACGTTCCACCACAGCGCACACATTTTAGGCGTTAGGTTCCTACTTTCGTTATAGACGTATTTCAAAAAGTGAAGGTGTTCATTCGCCAATGAATTTGAGGGCTATTCAAATACTTTACTGGGATTTGTACAGACTTTCCTACAGATATTTTTCTGAGTGTTGTACCACGCTAACTCAACCACTAATGACTACCCTAGTTCGCGCAATAAGGATACGATGAGGAGAGGACACAACACCTTAGAAAGAATGCACTCTTTGAGTAGCCCTGAGCATATAAAACCCCCTTAAATAAAGGGTGGGACCTTATTACTTTCCTTTACTTACCCCATGGGAAGAGCCATATGAAGCAAAAACTCATCTCACATACGGGTCGGAGACCGAGCCCCAGCAGTAATGGTGCGGCTCAAGTCAACTAGCACAAAAAATATATAGTTTACTCAACGATTGCCTTTGGGTTCCGAACTCCATATGGGGAAGGAGATTTTTGGTTTGCGGGGAATTGATCATTTACATGGACCCACTTTTCATTCCATTTGTGGTAATTTTATGATCTATAAACCGTCCCTAACGAACCCATTCATGTTCAAGCATGATGAATCACTTCATGGCATAATTGACCCGTTGCAAATCCATTTTTCCTCATGACGATGATGATGATGATGATGAGGATGATGACGATGATGAGGATGATGATGAGGATGAGGATGATGAGGATGATGAGGATGATGAGGATGATGATGAGGATGAGGATGATGAGGATGATGAGGATGATGAGGATGATGATGAGGATGAGGATGATGAGGATGATGAGGAGGATGAGGATGATGAGGATGATGAGGATGATGATGAGGATGATGAGGAGGAGGATGAGGATGATAATGAGGATGATGAGGAGGAGGAGGAGGAGGAGGACTATGATGATGATGAGGATGAGGATGATGATGATGATGACGATGATGATGAACAATGATGGTGATGATGATGAAAAGGATGATAACAATGATGATGATGATGATGAAGATGACTATGATTATGATGATGAGGATGAGGATGAGGATGATAATGATGATGATGATGATGATGAAAATGATGATGAACAATGATGGTGATGATGATGATGATGATGATGAGGACGAGGACGAGGATGATGATGACAATGATGAGGAACAATGATGATGATGATGATAGGTTTAGTCAAAACTTTGCTTTAATTTTATTTTCAAGCATTTGCAATGGAATGATGATGATGAACAATGAGTAGGAGGAGGAGGAGGATGACAATGCTGATTATGAGGATGATGACTATGATGATGATGATGGAGATGACGATGATGATGAACAATGATGGTGATGATGATGATGATGATGATGATGACGATGATGATGATGATGATCACAGTGACTATGACTATGATGACGATGATTATGATGATGATGATGATGATGATGATGATTACGATGATGAGGATGATAATGTTGAGATGATGATGATGATGATGACCATGACAATGATGATGAACAATGATGATGATGATGATGATGATGATGATGATGATGATGATGATGATGATGACGATGATGATGACTATGATGATGATGATGATGATGACGATGATGACGATGAGGAGGAGGAGGAGGAGGATCATGATGAGGAGGAGGAGCAGGATCATGATGAGGATCATGATGATGATGATGATGAGGATGATGATGATGAAGATTATGATGATGGTGATGACGATGATGATGAACAACGATGGTGGTGATGATGATGACGATGACAATGATGATGACAATGATGATGAGGATGAGGATGATGACTATGATGTTGATGATGAGGATGACTATGATGACAATGATTATGATGATGATTACGATGATGAGGATGATGATGACTATGGTGATGATTATGATGGTGATTATGGTTAGTGTTGGAGGCCTTCCTTACCCTCCACTAGCCATAGGTAAGGAGCCTAAGACCTCATAATGGCACCCATGGGCCTAAGAAGAAAGTAGTGGTGAAGACTATAATGTAAAAATACTTGTACATGTGTGAATACCAAGACATTGTTGAAGAACATTAGTCATTAAATGGGATAAACATCAGTAATTAAATGCTATAAATGTTAGTCAATAGCGTGCATGCGTGTGTCTGCGTGTACGCATTGGTACGCACACATGCTCTTATGCATGTATGCACACTCATTATGCATGTGTGCATGCTCACAATTACATGTGTGTGCACCTATTACTAGTTATAAAAAAATAGAGATCTGGATTTCCAAGGTTGCTACCAATTTTCATGGGTTTTCTACAACTGTTCGTGCGTTTTGTGCTCCTGAACTTTGCAATTTGGATGACACTCAATGATCAATTGGACACTCTTTGATATATTGGATATAAGATCACAATTGGAATCTAACAAACATATTCAGTGGTCTTGGAAGTTAGTGGATACATTCAAACTACAATTTTTCATTGCAAGAGGAGATCATTTTGAATAGGTATGGTGAATTGTCAATAATTGTTTTCATTCACAAGATTTTAGATCATTTCATTGATTTATGTTTTATCACATGTCTACAACAATATCTCTCTCATATAAAACAATTAATTTCACAAGAAGAATTCCCAAATTCACATCTAAACAAGTCTCATATTCTCCATACAAGATGAAGTATGGAATATTAACTAATTTGCATTTGCACATGAATATATTTTGATTTCACACAATGATGGCATAGATGAACTTATCTCTTGAGACTCTTCATTTAAAAAAAACCTTTGAAGCAATCATGGGAGACGGTCCATATTGAATAGTTCACCAAATTGTCCATATTCTCTATACAAGATGAAGTATGCAATGTAGACCAATAATCATTTGCACATTAATATATTTTGATTTCCCACAAGGATGACATAGATGAGGTTCTCTATTGAGACTCTTCAATTTGTATAAAAACCTTGGAATCAATCATGGGAGAGGGTCCATATTGAATAGTTCACCAACTTGTCCATGCTCTCCTCTTCATGCTAGATTTATCATAGCATGCCTTTGATCTCGACAGGGATGCTTCTACCTCAATGATTTCTCCCTTTTTCAGGGGATTTGCAACCTCCTCATTGTGTAATTAATGAACTTGTTCTCTTTAGTTTGTGTGACTTAATGAGTGTAATTTATTCAATTTATGCCCAATACATCCAAATACCAACTTGTGTCTTTCCTCACAACTAATGTGGCATATTATGTGTAATGTCATCTCATTTGAAGGTGTTGGAAATGAAGAATATTTCACCCATCTTCTTGTGAATTCCAATACTTTTTGAACACAAAGGAAGTCATAATCCTATAGTTGTAATACATGCGAAATTGACTCTCTTTACTTGACTCAAAGAGAGTATAGAAATGAAACTTTAGTTCAAACATAAAGAGAAACCTTTAATCAATGTTTATGTATCAATGGAAATAATTACCATACTAACATCTGTAATTTAGTTAATTATGTTGGAACATGTCAAGTTTCTTGTATAATGGAACTAATACCTTATTTGTTGCTTCTTATGCAGGGGTAGACCTCATAGTTTTGATAAAGAAACTTTTGGAGATGGGCAACTCATGTAATAGAGTAAGAAAAACTAGAAGGAATATGCCCATTGAAAAGGAAAACGAGGTAAGAGAAAAGGCTAGGTTGGCAATGGATAGAGTGAGACATGGTCCAAACCTTTCCATTGATACTGCGACCGATCCTAACAGAGTTGATGACATAACAACCTCTATTTCAGAACCATAGGTGAAGTGGTTGCGTCCAACATACCCAACCCAAATTCCAACATCAACACAAACTCCAACCAACAATCCATCAAGGAGCCATCTTGAAGCTCTTGAATACATAAGTATCATTAAGAGATGATGAGTATCAAGTGTTGGACCTAGGAGAAATGATTAATTTGCAATCTCTCTAAAAAGACCACAACCATGTTGAGCACACTCCCAATATGGACCAACATGTGAAAGAAGCACCACAACAAAGAAGCCCTGGGATTCATAGCTCATGTCCACCTTCCCTACCTTGACTGTCTAGTGCAAGAAAAAGGACTCCTAAACATATCCATGTAGATCAAAGTTGTCTGTCATGCCTTGAAGGTAAGTTTCCCAAATGCATTATTGATTGGCAATGTAGAAAATTAATGAAGGAATATTAATTTTGAATCCAAAGACGATGCAGGTAAATGTCAATTATTACTATGTTTGTTAAATTCAAATTGTTTAGTTGTTGTTTGGAGAATTCTGGGCATAAAGATGGTTAGAAGTTCAGAGTATAACAATCATATTGTTAGAAATCTCCAATATACTTTTAATGTGATTGGGAAGACGTCTCGTACTAAATATCTTTGTGTGGCTCGTCATGTGTTATCAGAATCAGTTGTAAGCAAGTCCACATGACAACGTTGCCTCCTTTCACACACTTCTCACATACTTAAATTAAATAGAAAAATTGTTAAGAAGTACTCTGTTATAAGAGAAAATCTTCATAATCCAGGTGGAAAATATTGTTGGGATTTTGTCGACAGGTTTCCTCACCGAGATATGAAGCTAATTGATGCTATTAAGGACTTCGTACAAAAGTTATGGTATGATCATACTAGACCTTCATCTAACCAAAGAGATGTGCTAAATATAAGAAAAGGTTCTGCTGAACATGAACCCCATGTCAAACATTTCCTTGAAACAACACAAATTGAACTCTATGAGAGATACAGGAATGAGCACACACAATTGAACCTGGGCGAAAGGTCCTTTGAGAAATGTAAACCATGGTATGTTCGTATATGCACTGATCGAAACACGTGCTATTGTAGATACCATGTAGAATATGAATATTTTTATGACACATATAAACATATATTTTGTGATTTACATACTAACATTGAGCAGGTCTGCATTGAATCTGTAATACCATCGAATGCATCGAGAGATTGTATCATCATAATAATGTGTCCAAGGCATGAAGGAAAAAAATACTATGGAAAATCATGTCTATATGGGAATTGTTCCAGGTGCAGCGGGTTTCCTCTTCTGAACCATTGTATTCATGGAAGTGATGAGCATCAATTTGGAAGTATGAACGTGGAGATGCAGAGCTTCAAGTACGTAAAATCCTACATGTACATTCTTTAAAGTTCACATTCTAATACAACCCTTGTTTTCATGGAAACAAGTACGGGTATGTCGCCCGTGGGGGGGCAGAGCAAGTGGTAAAGTAGAATTGTTGAAATTGGTTGTAAATGGAAGGTCTCGTGATCAAATCCCACCCAAATTTACCCATGTTCCATGGTTCAGGCCATGTGGATGCACCTAGGGGTATAGTGGTAGCGAGATTGGATCCCTGGACTCCGTGGTATGTGAGTACCAACCCGTCCCCAGTTGCCGATTCCCTTAGTAAAAAAAATAGGTACAGGTATGTTATTTTTTTACGGAGTTCTACAAGATAACCGAGAAGTATGTTCAACATGTGCATGTAGCGCGATGGAAAAATGCGTAGTACAGAAAATGCAGGGACAACTTTCCCATTGGGACCATATTGTCAATTGTGTATTTTGTAGAAAACTACACCCTTCAGCCACAAAATGAAATTCAAAGTCAATACTACCATTCTGACAAAGTTAGCATCATGGTACATATTACATATAGGCATGGCCCTGAGAACAACATTAACAACAAGATAATACAGAAGGAGACAAACTTTTACATTAGTGATGACAAATGCCATGATCTGCATTATGTGAAAAAAAAAATTTGAGTTTTCTATGATCAGCTAAAGGAGGGAGATATACATATGGCTCAGCATTGGATATGGCTAGATGGTTGTGCTGGCCAGTTCAAAAATGCTCGAGTCTTCCAATGGATGAGTATGTTACATAAGACTTACAATGTGCCACATATATGGAACTACTTTGAGACCTGGAACGAAAAAGGTAAGCATGACAAGGCTGGTGCATGCATCAAGGCCGCACTACAAAGGGAGGATATGAGGTTTACCAGAAACCCCCATATCAAAGATGCAGAATCCATAGTTCAATGGTGCTCTGCAATAATGTCAGACTGAACTAAAGTGCAACATACATCAATAGGGGTAGGAAGGCCAGCCAGGAATTTTTAGCATGTGGTTGACATAGATCGATCTCGTTCCTATAGTTGCGGCACAATACAAGGAACACATGGATTTCATTTGGTTCGAAGCTCAAACAACCCCCTATTTGAAATATGGACGTGGAAACTTGATTGCTTTTGCATCCCTTGTAGCAGTGGTGAATGGGATGAATCAGAATGCATGGATTGGGTTGATGATTGGGATCATGTGTCACTTGTAGTAGACCCATGTGTAGTCATTGAAATAACCCACTTAGAGGAGGGTCAATCGACAATTTTGATAGACTACAACCATATCTCATATCTTGTACAGCCAGGACACATATATGCAGTTGTTTCCCTGAAAGACAATGAATGGGGCATGGATTATTGTTTGGCATGATGCATTCAAGGTAAGAAAATATTGAATGGATAATTGATTGATGATGAAGGAAATGAATTTCCTATTGGCTCTATGGTGGTTGAGGGTGAATATCTTACACTAGATGGGAAATCAAGAAGAACTATTGGGCATGTATTTGTGGATTACAGACCAAGTTTTGTGGTCTATCACTTCACAAACTTGATTGTTGGCATGAACATCCATCTACAGACAATTTCAAACAAGAACTCAACCAAGGTACATTACTTATTTCCTCATTCAGAGCACGAGAGATTGATGGAGTCAATTACCAATAGAGAGGATCCAAATGGCTACATTGAATGAGATTGGGAAATTACCCTTACACTCTACCAGGGAAAAACCCTAGTTTTCATAATCTAGCCTGGTCCATGCATAATTGAGGGGGAGGCCATCCTGGCCATAATCCTATGCCATGATCCCAACGGAACCGATGGTTCATCCATCGTATCCCTAGTCAACATTCTATGGCAAGTTGTAGTAGGCCTGCAAAATCCATTCAAGGACTCCTGGGCCGATTCAAGGTCGAGATCCAAAAACAAAACCGGGCGACGATGATTTCCAAATATCTCAGCTCCTGCAAGTGTGTTTGGGAATGGATTCCATGGGCACACCACCCCCGACCGCCCGGTACAAGGTTTTGCAAGGTCGATGCACCGTTTCCATGGTTGTATGGACCCCACTGGGGCGAAACACTAGTTTTCAAAATATGTTCTGGAGGCATGCCCAGGCCATGCAGAGTTGGGTGGGAGGGAACCCTGGCCATATTTCCATGCCACAATCCCAATGGAACTAATGGTTTGTCCATCAGATCCCTGGTAAATGTTCTATGGTGAGTTGCAGTAGGCCTACAAAATTTGTTCAGAGATGTCTAGCCAATTCAAGGCCGAAGTCTAAAAACCAAATCAAGCGATGATTTTCGATTATGTTGGCCCTTGTAGGTGTGTTTTGGCAAGGCCACTATGGGTAATCCACCCTTGGCCACTCGACATAGGGTTTTGTAGGGCCGATGCACCGTTGCCGGGGTTGTATGGGCCCCATTTTCATGTGACTTTCAACTTAGCATAACTCATCAACCAAAGGTTAGATCAATGAAATTTTGACTCTATTGGTCTCCTGGCATGCCATTACCTCTAGTGGGCCCTCTCCACCACATCTGAATGGCCCAGTGACTTCATTGTGCATCAGTTTCAGAAACTAGGGTTTTTCTTAGCTTCCTTCAATTCAACTCTCGCATTGGTGGGTCAACTCTGCAAAACCCTCCATCATTCTAGTCTTAGTAGTGTTCCCATATCGACATTCCCATACACACTTGTTGGAGCCAACAACATGCAATCTTGCTACTCCATTTTTTTTTTCGCTCCCGGAACGAGAGTCACCAAGTGTCCCCGAACAACATTTTCACGCGACTTTCAACTCGACATAACTTGAAAACCAGAGCTTGGATCGACAAGCCATCAACTATGTTGGTCTCTTGGAATTCCAATACCTCTAGTGGGCCCTCTCCACTTTGTTTGCATGGCCCAGTGACTTCAATGTGCATTGGTTTTGTAAACTAGGGTTTTGCTCAGTTTCCTTCAATGCAACTCTCACATTGGTGGGTCAACTCTGCAACACCCTCCATCGTGCCATTCTTGGTAGTGTTCCCATATCAGGATTGCTCATACACACTTGTTGGATCCAACAGCATGCAATATTTCTTCCTCGCTTGGTTTTTTGCTCCCGAACCGAGAGTCACCAAGTGTCCCTAAATGAAATTTTCATGCGACTTTCAACTTGACATAACTTGGAAAATGGAGGTCATATCGATGATCCGTTGACTCCATTGGTCTCCTAGAATTCCATTATCTCTAGTAAGACCTCTCCACTATGTTTGCATGGCCCAGCAACTTCATTGTGCATTGGTTTCATAAACCAAGGTTTTTCTTAGTTTCCTTCAATGTAACTCTCACATTGGTGGGTCAACTCTGCAAAACCCTCCACCATTCTAGTCTTGGTAGTGTTCCCATATCGAAATTTCTGATACACACTTGTGAGAGCCAATGGCATGCAATCTTGCTTCCTTGTTTGGTTTTTCGCTCCTGGGCCGAGAGTCACCAAGTGTCCCTGAACAACATTTTCATGTGACTTTCAACTCGACATAACTCGGCCACCGGAGGTCAGATCGATGAGCCATCAACTCCATTGGTCTCCTGGCATGCCATTACCTCTAGTGTCCTCTCCTCTGTGTTTGCATGGCCCAGTGACTTCATTGTGCATTGGTTTCATAAACTACGGTTTTGCTCAGTTTCCTTCAATGCAACTCTCACATTGGTGGATCAACTCTACAAAACCCTCCACCGTGCTAGTCTTGGTAGTGTTCCCATATCAGTATTTCCCATACATGCTTATGGAAGCCAATGGCATGCAATATTGCTGCTCTGTTTGGTTTTTCGCTCTCGTATTGAGAGTCACCAAGTGTCCTTGCATGACATTTTCATGCAACTTTCAACTCGGCATAACTCTACAATCGGAGGTCAGATCAACGAACTGTCGACTTTGTTGGTCTCCTGGCATGCCATTAACTAGAAACCAATAGACAATGTACCTAGAATATATGTACCTACACTACAACAAATAAACTATAATTCCATGAATTACAAGTAGAAACACATAATTGTATGAATTAGAAGTAAAAACTCATACATGAATTACAAGTATATAGCCAATTAGGGTTTCATGGATTGAAATAATCTCCCATACATAGAGATGATGTATTATTTTAGTCACTCTTATGTAGAACCACTTAGACCATATACCTAGGCTACAAGAGAAAATAACAAAAAAACCAGGGTTCCATGAACTACAAATCATAAACCTAAAAACTAGGGTTTACAAATTTACACATATAACTACAAACGAGGCTTTTATGAAGCAGAAACTCACATACATAGAGATCATGTGCTATGTTAGTCTCACTTATGTAGAAATACTTAAACCATATACCTAAGCTACATGCACAAATAGAAAAAAAATAGGGTTCACAAATTTAGACATAGAACTACAAGCTAGGGTTTATGAACTCATTAGGTTTATATCATTGTATTTGTTAGTCTCAATCAACTAGAAACTAGTAGACCATATACCTAGAAGATATGTACCTGCACTACAACATAGCTAGGGTTTCATGAACTACAAACCACAAACCTAAAAAACTATGGTTCACACATTTTAGACATAGAACTAAAAACCAAGGTTTATGAACTCAATAGGTTTAGATAATTAGATTTGTTAGTGTCACTCAACTAGAAACCAATATACCATTTACCTAGAATATATGTACCTTCACTACAATAAAGAAACTAAGGATTTATGAATTACAAGTATAACAAATAATTGTATCAAATAGAAGTAGAGACACATACATGGATTACAAATATAAAGCCAACCAGGGTTTCATGAATTGAAATAAATTCAAATACATAGAGATAAAATTCTACGTTAGTCTCATTTGTTTATATACACTTATACCATATACCTTATCTATAAGAACAAATAGCAAAAAATATAGTGCTTCATGAACTACAAACCACAAACCTAAAAAATAGTGTTTACACATTTACATATTTAACTACAAACTAGAGTTTTATGAACTCATTAGGTTTAGATAATTAGATTTGTTGGTCTCACTTAACTAGAAACCAATAGACCACATACCTAGAATATATGTAGCTAGAATAGACCATATACCTTGAATAGACCATACACCTAGAATATATGCTTGCAAGCCAATAACCATAATGAATATTTCTTATGAAGGAGGGGGGTCAAACATATTAATTCTTGCACATGATCTAGGAACTAGGAATCAAAATCATCAAAGAATAATTAACAAATACTCATGAATTGGTATTAATCGAAACCGGAATTGGTTTCCTCTCTGTATATTTAATAAACAATGAATGGTTACAATACCAATGTCAAGCAGTAGCTTAACTCCATGAAGAATTCGAATAACTAAGGAGACAATTCAAATTCTATGAGTGATTCTGGCTTAACTGACTCTTAGCCATTCAATCACACTCAGTTAACCACATGACCAAAACCCTAATTGACTCACCGAACCCTAACTAAAGTCGGAGGGCAATAAATGATTGAATCTCAACTGAAGGAGATCAAACACATGTCATAGCAAGCCAACCATCAAGTGCTAGTGCTCCATGACTTCAATGAACCCCGATGAGGTTAACTGAAGCTGAACTAACCATCAGAAGTTGGTGGAGGTGCCTTGTTGACTCCAAATCATTAAATAATAATAAATAATCATTAAATAATATATTTAATGACTGGAGGTGCCTTAACTAACTGGTTGAACTGATTGTAACCACCAGTTAGCAATTAGGTGAATTAATGTCACTTAGATCACCCCCAGAGTGCTCCAGTTAGCCTCCTTGACTGTAGGAGAAGGCTAAGTTAGCCTCCTTGACTGTAGGTAGGTGTGGGTGTGACTAGATGATGGCAATTAATGTGCCACTGATGTCAATTATACTTAGGATAGTGGTTTAACTAGGCCAATTTGACCGAAAGAGTGTGTATGATGGTAAATGTCTCCAACACACCCCTTAAGCTATACTCAGGAAGAGTTAGAAAACATAGATGCATAAAATGCTAGGGCCCTAGAAACTAAGGCCATAGGTCACCCTGTATAATGCTGAAACTGAAACAATGCTCAAAACAAACTAAGTGAGGAAAAGAGGGAAAACCTAGTGGGAAAAACCCCCCCTCAAGTTGAACACTAAAAGTATTCTGGATCACCTGATGAACTCACCCCCAACAGTGAATGGAGGTAAGTGAACTTATTTTCTGAAAATCTCTTGGTGAAGATGTCTGCAATCTTCTCATCAGTCAGGTAGTATTGCAGAATGATGGTCCTGTCATGCACTAGCTCCCGGATGTAGTGCATGTGAATCTCTACATGCTTGGTCCTCTGCCTGGTAACTGGATCTATGGATATCTTAATAGCACTCTGGTTGTCACAAAATAGGACAGTGGAAAAATTACTACCAATATCAAACTCTGAAAGAATTCCTTGCAACCGAATTGCTTGGATGCAAGCATTCACCGCTCCTCGATACTCAGCCTCTGCTGAAGATAGTGCTATGGCATCCTACTTTTTGATTGACTAGAAAATAGGGCCACCACCAAAAATGAATACATATCTAGAAGTTGACTTCCGATCAATAGAATCACCTGCCCAATCAGAATCTATGTATCCAACCAGCTCTAGCTCGGAGTCTGCAGCATAGTGAATGTCGTAGGTCCTGGTTCCCTGAATGTACTGGAGGATCCTCTTGGCTGCCTTCCAATGAAGATAATGATGCTTCTGTATGTATCTTGATACAGCATTCATGGCATAACAAATATCAGGCCTATAATGTGTTAAGTACAACAAGCTACCAATCAGCTGTCGATAAATAGTGCAGTCCATGGGAGGTGTGTTTTTTCCTTCTTCAAGGTTGATCCCTGAAAGGAAAGGGAATGGTGCAGGCCTACATTAATCCATGTTAAACTTGACTAATAGGTCTAAAATGTATTTTTATTGAGTGACCATAATCCCATCATAATTTTGCTTGATTTCAAGCCCCAAATCACTCATTTCAAAGGCATTGTGGAGAGCAGTTTTAATGGCTGAAATGGAGGAAATTGTGCTACCTGTGATTAGTAAGTCATCAACATATAAAAAAATAATAATTAGATGACCATCATGCTTTTGTAAATACACATTTGGATCTGATATACATCTCTGAAAGTTTTGCGAGAGAAGGAAGGCATCCATCTTGGAATACCACTCTCTTGGGGCCTGTTTTAACCCGTATAGTGACTTCTTTAGCTTGCAAACCAAAGATGGATCAGTGATGTATCCCTTAGGCTGATTCATGTATATCTCCTCATGAATATCTCCATGCAGAAAGTCTGACTTAACATCCATGTGATGCACCTCCCAGTGCTTGGATGCGGAAATAGCCAAAACAAGGCAGATGGAGTCCATTTTTGCAACCAGTGCAAAGGTCTCATGGTAGTCCACTCCTTGGACCTGGGAGAAAACTTTTTCTACCAGCATTGCCTTATATTTTCAGGTGCTTCCATCAGCAGAAAAAAATTTCTGAAACACCCACTTGCATTGAACCAATTTCCTTCCCGGAGGAAGAGAAACTAGCTCCCAAGTAGTGCTTTTTTGAAGAGAATTCATCTCTTCATCCATGGAAACTTGCCATATCAGATCATTCCGAGCATGGTAGTATGATTTTGTATATGAAATAATAATCAAATAGAAAGTTTTGGACAGCAAATTATCATAACAAGAGAGCGTAATACCTACTCTTTGGAAATCAGACCGGGTTCTCCTTGGATCATCCGGATTTCCAATGTTGTCTCCTGCGGAGGAGAGTGTCTTTTGGGCCCATGTAGGAAGATGATTTTGCACTTCAGGTTCTGATTCAGTATCTGATGATTGCTGCACAGTGATATCAGAAATTATAGGATCCAAATCAGGGTCATCACCCCCAATTTCATCATCCAAATATTCAGTGGAATAGGAAGGAAATTCAGCAGTTTTCTCCTTCACTAGTTCCACCCCCTGAAGAGGCTCATCGAACTTGAAACTTCTCTTGATGATGATATATTTGGTCTTGATATCCAGGAGATTGAATCCTTTAGATTCATTAGGATACCCAATAAACAGACATTCTATGCTCTGCGGTTGCAAAGCCCTTCTTTTATCAAGCGTAATCTGGGCCCATGCAGTGGACCCAAACACCCGTAGGTTCGACACATATGTCTTGTGTCCAAAGTATGCTTCAAAAGGAGTATTTCCTTTCACTGATGAATTTGGATCCCTATTCTAAATGTATGCTGCAGTATGCATGGCTTTATCCCACAAATTTCAGTAAGCTTCTTTGACTCCAACATACAGTAGGTCATCTCTTTGAGAGACCGGTTCTTCCTTTCCGCTACTCCGTTCTGTTGGGGAGTGTAGGGAATTGAATGTTGGACCTGAATACCACTTTGGGATTAAATGTACAGCAACTCATTACTGACATAATCCCCTCCATTATCATATCTCAATATCTTGATCTTAAGCCCAAAGGCATTTTCGATCAAGGCCTTCAATTCAGAAAATTTTTCACATACCTATGATTTCTTTTTAAGAAAGAAAACCCATGTATACCTTGAAAAATCATCAATAAAGGTAAGGAGGTACCTTGATCCATTCATGGATGTGACAGGCATTGGACCACTGATATCAAAATGTATCAGCCCCAATATGCTTGTAGCTCAGTTTGCCTTCCCCCGATCGAACTTGTGCTCAAGGTGTTTTCCAATCACACACCCCTTGCAGACTCCCGTGGTTGCCTTGATGACCGGGGGGCCTTCAACCATGGATTTTTTCTGTAATTACTGAAAATATTTGAAATTAATATGGCCAAACCTCTCATGCCACATCCTACTAACCTCATTTCCATGAGTTAGCAGAGCGGTGGGCTTTGCATCCACAACAAAGTGAGAGAACTCATAGGATTTTGCATGATGATTTGCAAGTCCTTTTGCAATGAGTTTCCTGGATGCAATTTCTGTTATATCAACATCATTTGGGCTGAAAGAGACTCTCTTAGGCATTCCTATATGTGTCATCTGATAGACACTAAGGATATTTTCTGCTAGAAACGGTACATACAAAACATTAGAAAAAAAACCATTTTCTAGATCTACAGTACCTTGTCCTTCGAAAATGATGGTGGAGTCATCTCCCATGTGGATGGGGATGGATTTGCTGGTCTCCAAGGATGAAAAGGAGTATTTTTCAGCCATCATATAATTCAAAGATCCACTATCAATTAGCAGTGATTTGGACTTTGAAGTGATTTCCATGAGGGCATGACCTTTCTCATGCTGTGGTTCCCGATCTTGGTGATCTCTCCTCTGAAATCTCTCCAGAAGATTGATGTGATTCCTCTCAAGGAGAGAGGTTGCTTCATCAAGATTTTTCTTCATGCAGGCATGTTCAGGGTGAAAACCCTTCCCACAGTAAGAACACCTAAATTTTTCTTTCCCATTGTGCCCTTTTCCTTTGTTCTTCCTTGAGCCGGAAGATTCATCATGCTGCTGATTTTCAACTCTAGGATTGGGAGCATCAAATTTAGTTTTCTGATTTTTCTGCTGCTTTCCTTTACCCTTCACATCTTTGGGCCCCGAGACATGGAGGGCTTGATGATGGGAAGATTGGATGATCCCCATCTGGACAAGCTTGTCTTGTTCATTAGTTAGGGACTCAATGAAGGCATTGAGTGTAGGCATCTTCCATCCGGGGGTTGTGAGCTTCCCCGCACGGAATGTAGAAACAAAAACTGAATAATCATCCCTAAGTTTGGAGAGGATGGCTAGGATGAGCTGATCATCCACCTTCTCCACTTTGCATTTCTTCAAAAGGAAAACAGTATGCTTGAACTTTGTAAAGAAATCATTCAGAGTCTCGAAATTGGAAAGTTGGAGAGACATAAGTTCATTTTCGAGTTGGTAAACTCTCAAGTCATCATGCTTTCTATATAGAGATTCCAATTTGTCCCATATTTCTTTCGGTGTATTCAAATCCATAAGATTGAAGAGAAGGTCTTCAGAAATAGAGAGGCACAAGAAACCGAAGGCTTCATCCTTCTTGTTCAAGAATCTTAATTTTTCTATGGCGGATCCAGGCTCAACTTCAGTGTCCATGGTGACTCTATGGAGTCCTTTGGAGCACAATTGAACCTCCATTTTATTTTTCCATGTGTGGAAATTGTATGGAGTCAAGAGAGGTACTGAGGAGGCCAACTGGATATGCTGTAGCAAATGCTTCACCTGTAGAAACCTGAAAATCAAAACAGAAAGGGAAAAATAAGGTCGAACAACCTGCACATTCTAGGCTTTCATCACACCCAGCATATTCAATCAAGCAAGCTTGATCAACAAGTTCTTTACTTGGGATATTGAGTGGTAAGCCTTGGCTTCTGGTGCAGTGCTGGAATTTTGAGCTATTGCTCACTTTCCATGGAGAAATCTGTTAAAAATCTTGTTTTTGAGAGATTGATCTTCATCCCACCGTATGCTCTGATACCATATTAATTCTTGCACATGATCTAGGAACTAGGAATCAAAATCATCAAAGAATAATTAACAAATACTCATGAATTGGTATTAATCGGAACCGGAATTGGTTTCCTCTCTATATATTTAATAAACAATGAATGGTTGCAATACCAATGTCAAGCAATAGCTTAACTCCATGAAGAATTCGAATACCTAAGGAGACAATTCGAATTCAGTGAGTGAGTCTGGCTTAACTGACTCTTAGCCATTCAATCACACTCAGTTAACCACATGACCAAAACCCTAATTGACTCACTGAACCCTAACTGAAGTCGGAGTGCAATAAATGACTGAATCTCAACTGAAGGATATTAAACACATGCCATAGCAAGCCAACCATCAAGTGCTAGTGCTCCATGACTTCAATGAACCCCGATGAGGTTAACTGAAGCTGAACTGACCATCAGAAGTTGGTGGAGGCGTCTTGTTGACTCTAGATCATTAAATAATAATAAATAATCATTAAATAATATATTTAATGACTGGAGGCGCCTTAACTGACTGGTTGAACTGATTGTAACCACCAGTTAGCAATTAGGTGCATTAATGTCACTCAGATCACCCTCGGAGTGCTCCAGTTAGCCTCCTTGACTATAGGAGAAGGCTAACTTAGCCTCCTTGACTATAGGTAGGCGTGGGTGTGACTAGATGATGGCAATTAATGCTCCACTGATGTCAATTATACTTAGGATAGTGGTTTAACTAGGCCAATTTGACTGAAAGAGTGTGTATGATGGTAAATGTCTCCAACAAAACACTATAGGATGATTCAATGTTTTATTTAATGGTTGGTTGGGTGATTGTGAATAACATTGAATGTAATTTTCCTTTCAATTATGCATGTGGTTGAAGCATGTTAGTGGTGTTGATGGGAAGTTATCATCATATCGTACAAAATCAATCTCTTTTGCAACTGACATACATTGACATAGACCCCAATCAATCCACTTTTCATGAAGATAGGATTGTCAAACTAAGAATGATTTCCGACCAAATCAAAATAGTTTCCTCGTTAGGGTTAAATTTTCCCCATTGATTAACATCAACTTGTGCAATTTGTGCATGATAAACTATAAAGAGTGTCCCATTTGATTAGTGTATAAAGAATATGTGACATAAGACTACAATCCTAGGCATGCTCATATATAAACAAAAAGTTACTTTATAAGATTCCTCAAGAGATGGTTAGGTAGAGTTGGTGTTAGGGTCCTCAACAAAGATGGTATCTCATATATGTTTTTTAGAGGTATTTTTGGTATTTTAGTAGTGCAATTGTACTTGTAGATAACTGAAAAAACTTCCTATGTATGGCTGGAAATGTCAATGATATGTAGATTCCTAAGAGGGATGCTAAGGATAGAGAAGGGATTTTGAAAGGGGGCCAAGGTCTGATCCTATAGGTCGAGGATGTGAGTATGAGATTTGAAGCTTAGGGTTAGGAAATGAGAGAGGAGAGGTGGAAAGGTAAGTGAGTAGGTTAGGAGATGGAGAAGGGAGGAAGGGTTTGGAAGGGTAGAAATCTAGGGTTTTAGGTTAGGTGTCTAGTTAGTTCTAGGTCCTTAGGGTTTAGGTCTGCAAATAACAAGGCCGAAGCTAGGTATGACAAGCAAAGACAACAAATGGAAGGTTCAACGAGTGAAGGTCCAAGCTAAGTATTTGCAAAATGACCTAGAAGATCGGGTATTTGGTATTTAAAATTATCATTTCTAGTGTACATGTTTATGCAGTTGTGTATTTTTTTTGTTAGCTAACCTACAATGTTTAACTTTTTATGCATTTTATTGTGAACATACAGACTTTATTGCAAGTATTATCAACAATAAGTATTGCAAGTGCATCAATTGAATTTGACATAATGTATGAAAATATGTAATCAAAGGAAAAGTAATATAATTAAGTGAAAAATGATATATTCATATACACAAATTTCCAATCATATACATTAGTAGTGAAAAATGGAACATCGTTCCCAATGTCTATAGATTGGCAACTCATGCCCTATACAAAATATGGAAACTCATGCCAAAATGCCACATCATGGCTAGTGTATGATAGGAGGGTCTCTCAATCCTCCCACCCACCCTCGGAGCTCCCAAGTGCACCTCCAAAATCGATCCTCCTGTTCTTCAAGCTAGAGGAAGCTCGATTCTTCTAGTCTCTTCGACCACCTCCCCTAGGGCTCTGAAACGACAACAATCAAATGTCAACTCCTACAGGAAATATACAAGTATAAAACACAATTTAAAAATCAAAATTAAGTTTTAAAATCTTAAATAGCTCACCTCATATGAGACCATAAGTGGTGAGCGGGCTACCCTCCTACGTGATCCAAGTCTCTCGGCAATTCCATCGTGCAACATTTAAACAGTAAGATAAATCATACAATTTACTACCTATATTAATTTTTGTTAATATTGCATGATATTTTCATAAACTAATCAATCTCACCATGAACACAATAGGCTGGTCCTCGGGGTTGGCAGGTGGAGCAATCGGCTGGTCCTAGGGGGTGGAAGGTGGAGCAGTGGATTGGACAACTTGCTATGATGCTAGGGTGGACGGCATAGCATAGGATGTAGCCACATCGATGTTGGCTATAAAACTAGTAGACACGGTGAGAGAGGGCATGGAATGGAGTGGGTGAAGTGGTGATGTACGGCGATAAAACCCAACTGGTTGTAGAATGGAACAAGCCACCCTGAAAGAGGAAATGAGGGTGGTGGGGGAATCTGGGGGAGGGGGCTGAGGATGGGGATGGGGTGGAGGTATGGTTGAATGTGGATGGATGGTGTATCATGGTCAGAATTGGGAGGGTTGAAACATGGGAAATTACGAGGGAGGGGTGGATGGGTGGGGCGGGGGGGAGTGATTAAAGGATGTGACAAAGAAGGGGGAACTAGATGGAAGTGTGGTGGTGGATGGGAGGGAAGGGATGGATGGAATGGGGTGGGTAGGGATGTAGTGGAAGGGACATGTATGTCAGGGGCTACACCTTTCATAAATGGTGGAGGAAAGGTAGTCAATGGAGAGATAGTGACACTGATGTGCCTATGTACTCGAACCTACATACTATTTTCATGGCCTCATATATTAGTACATCAAAAATATAACTATACAAAGCTAAGCCATCAAAACTAAAATTAAATTTATACTTTATTAGACGATACCTGCTCATGAGGGGATCTGCTGATCCCTGGTGGGGATTGTTGGTCACTCACTCCTACAAACACCTGTGCAAACACAAAAATATTTAGATTCAATTACTAAATATTAACTACATTAAAAGATAAGATTAACTCTTAACATTAAATTTAATTACTGAAAGAAAACTACCTGTGTGTATGGTGTCGTGATGTCCTCTGCAGCTACCATGGCTCCATCTAGGTTGAAGGAACCAATGTCCTCCCACTAGCGTGTTGAAGACTCGGCAATAAATAATTGTACATTAAAACAAATCAAGTTATCAACATCTGATTCTAAGTTAAATTTATTAGAAATTATGAGATTGCATAATGTATAATCAATACTTGAACATTAAATAAAACAATAACTAACCTGGTGTAGGTAGCTCTCTGTGGAATGCTCCTGTGTGGTGTTGTAAAGGAAAGTTTTCTATGGCTAGGCTTTAAGAGGCCATCAACATACTAGGGTTGAAAGGTGGATGCAAATGGTTCTGCAAGAAAATACAAACAAGATTTAGAGATTAGAATGGTTCATACCTTAGTCAAACGGAGGTTGATCCAAGCTACCCTTCAATCCTCTTCTTACTCCTCTTGCTCCTCTTTCTCCAAGAGACCTGCAAAATGAATTATACCTTCCTCAAACCATTATAACCACATATAAAGAAATGATAATCAAATAAATATGATAAAATAATCTGATTAACATCATAATATGATCATAAACAGATATTCAATCACACATTGAACAATTATTTGGTAAGAAGAAGGACATCACATCTTTATTAATATTGAAAACAAGTACAAGCATACCTTCTCTTCAAGTTTGGCACCTCATGAAACCTTGATCTGGTTCTGTTGCTTCTCTTCTCCAAGTAACTCAGCCTCCAAGCTCTACAACACAAGGAGAATGCTTCTAGGGCAAAGGTGTGGGCAAAAAGAGCTCCAATTCCTCTAGCATAATGATGGACCTCCCTACCTCTATTTATATGCTTAATGAAGAGTTAGGGTCGAAGACAAAGTAGTTACAACTGAAGGATTCAGTTGCATAACTACCCAAGTTACCCAGATTTCAAAATATATATTTTTTTGACAATTTTTTGGAGGCGTACGTAGGTATTATATATAGACAGTCATGTGTGTATGCGAGTTTCCTTAAGGAAACTCGCGTACACATTAAAAAACTTATTTTTAGGGTATTTTTGGGAATTTTTAGACTTTGGTGTCTTCTGGAAAGTTTTAGCTAACATAGATACCTTTCCAATGGTGTAGAGATGAGGTGAAACAGAGTTACAAAAATCTAGATATAGGTCCTCCAAGTTAGGTGTTTTTTAGTGACTTTCAATGACTTTCATAAAGTGTCGTCATGGAAGTGTTGACATGCGATGAAATCATCAGAAAGTGGTCATAGGAAGAGATGTGTCATTTTGAGCCATAACAGATGCCCCCTAATGTATGAGGTTAGAGGGGAAGATGATAGCCAAAATGCATTACAAAGGAAACAACTACATTAGAGGAAATTTCAACTCAAAATGGGCCTT
This sequence comes from Pseudotsuga menziesii, assembly GCA_001517045.1. Classification (NCBI taxonomy): domain Eukaryota; kingdom Viridiplantae; phylum Streptophyta; class Pinopsida; order Pinales; family Pinaceae; genus Pseudotsuga; species Pseudotsuga menziesii. The sequence continues at coordinate 194,334 of LPNX010832519.1, forward strand.
TTAACTTTTACTCAAATTCCATGTCATCATGTGTTAGCCAATGAAATTGCTTTAAATTTGAAATACTGTATAGGTCTTAAACACTTTTTTAATATAAATTTGGGGATAGGTATCATAAAAAAAACTACTTTTTTTGTTTGTATTTTTGACATATCTCCCCATGTTTTTACTCAAATTTCGATTGGGAGAGCTCGTTGGATGTGGAATTAAATTCCTCATCCAACGAGTACCCACTCGGCATACTTTTGATGGACCCTGCTACCCCAAAGACAAGAAATACCTGGAAAAATGGAATGATGATGTCATCATTCCATTTTTCTAGGTATTTCTTGTTTTTGGGGTAGTGGGGTCCGTCAAAAGTATGCCGAGTGGGTACTCATTGCATGCAGAATTTAATTCCGCATCCAACGAGCTCTCCCAATCGAAATTTGAGTAAAAACACGGGGAGATATGTCAAAAATACAAACAAAAAAGTAGTTTTTTTCTTTTCTTCCTCTAAAATTAATAAATATTATTTTATTATTTTAACTATTATTTTATTAGTTCATTTTAGGAGGCCCATTTTGAGTTGAAATTTCCTCTAATGAGTATGGAGAGAGCAGAGAATCCAAGATCAAAAAGCTCGAACAAATGTACCTGAAAAAGAGATAAATGTCAAACAAAAAACTGATCTCTGGGACATACAAGTCCATATACAAATCATCTCCATAAAAATACAGGTGGATCCAACATATGTATAACTGATGAAACTATCATGGTCACTCAATATGCAAAAAGGAGCCATATAAAATCTAAAAGAGTCATGGCCACAATTGAACAAGGTAGATCCATGCTCAACAATTGATCATAGCCACAAAAATACAAGGTGGATCTATGTCTCAGAAAAATGTCAAATAAAGTGTAACAAGGTCTTCTGCAGCTTGGGCAATAGAAAAAAATGATGATGCTATTGTTAGCCCAAGGTCTTCAATCCAAACCGCCCAAGAGGTACGAATCCTAACCATGCGAATAAAGGAGTTGAAGTCGAACATGGAGGAAACCGTTTTATTACCGGTCAATAATGAGAACCATTAACAAACGTGAGGGAAACCACCATTAATGAAAATGGTCCCCAAGGTACCTAGTACATTCTAACAAGTGTGAATACAAGGACCTGAAGTCAAACACTTGAAGAATCCATCGAGTAAGAGACATTAAGGTATTCCCACTACCCAATAGCGAGGGAAATTGCCACTGATGACTACAATCCCCAAGGTACTATCATAAAACTCTAAATCTCATTCTCAAAGCAAGATGTGTTGCAGCAGATAGGAAGAGATCCATTGGAAGGAAGGCATTAGGGCATCCTTCATCATCCAACACCAGGTAAGTCAGAGACTAATTGGATCTGGAATTGGTACAAAATTTCACGACAAGGACCACCAAAGACATGATGTAATGAACTGATACCAGGGAATGGCCAACACAAAAGGTCAAGGCAACTGCAGAATGGCCGAAAAAGGTTTAATCCTTGAATAGTGAGCACGACACAAAAGTGACTTAGGCATCTTTTGACACGAAAGGACCAACGACACAAATATTCAATGTAGGAGACATTGACATATTCCCCATATAATTGGAAAAAATACCAACTGGAGGAGTAAGAAACTATGAATCAGGATAAGGTCAAAATACTAGGACCCAACTATTGATAGAATCAAAACTGGTGCTTTGTTCAAGGAAACAAGACTTGCTGCCATGATGTAAAAAACATGTGAATGAACTTCCCTTCCCCTCTTTCTTGTAAAGGTTTAACGAGTCCAAGAAAGCAAACTCAAGACCTTCTTCATTTTTGGAAAGCTCAAAGAAGAGACAGAAGAATGCTTGATAAAGCACTGATTTGTGGATTTTATGAGCCCGAACTAGTACATGTTCGACAATGTTTTCATAGTTTAGAGAGTCTGAAAACTCCAAAGAAGAATCCAGGGGGAATTTTTTCATCCAATTTAGTCTCCTGAGGCCCAAAAAGTATAAAACAAACCACAGAATAACACTCTTTTCTTCCGAAGAAGTAAGGCGCACCTTTTTCATATTTAGTCATAAAGGTCCGAAAAAGGTTAAATTACTACCTACCCAACGCTCCTTCAAAAGCAGCATATAGCCTGAGTTTTATGAGTGTGAAGGAAGGAAATATCACTCAGAAAGATCCATTTGATTATGAGAAATGGGGCTTACAATAGTAAACTCGATGCTTTGTTCTTTAGAGTTTAACGAGCATGAAAAATACATAAAGTACACTCAAAATCTTTTTCATGTTTAGGTCCAGAGCACGAAAAAGAGAAAACTAAGCTCATACCGGGGGTTCCTTTTCTGTAAGTTTAGTCCCTCAGGTGTGGAAAAGTGATAAACCTATGCCTCATAATACTCTTCTCAAATCTGAAGAAAAGAGAGTGATCCTTTCTCGTATTATTCCACATGGTCTGAGAAAGCGATAACGTACCACCAATGTGGATGCCCATTCACATATTCTTAACGATCCTGAATGGAGAAGTTTACTCGACAGTCAAGTCTATTTTGAGGAGTTAGACCTGGGCCTAAAGAAACTCAATATCCTGTGAAGTTTTAACGAGTCTGAAAATTTCAACTCATGGCCTCCTTACTGTTTTTAATGAGTTCGAAGGAGAGCAAAAAGAATTCTCTAAATGCCAGGAGACGAGTGTCAAGGGCAAGTGAAACTAGTTCCAAGCGCAAGGAACAGACCTATGCATAATGCAAGGAAATCAAGCAAGATAAGGACACTCGGGGAACGTCTCCTCAAGGTAAAGGGTGTCAAGTTGCAAAGGCAAAATGATACAAGGCTGAGTAGCGATGAGAACAAAGATGAGGGCTTATACAATGAGATAAAAGCGTGGAAGTCGGCTTCAGGCTCATAAGCGTGAGTTGGGCACATGCTAATGTAGTTACAGCTTGAACAACAAGGCGAGGCCAGTAAACAGTTGTGAATCCAACTAAAATCCTGTCTCGAAGAAACAACAACATTAGGATCATATTCAAAATAAAAATTTTGATGCAGGTTACTTTGGCAAAAACACATGCGACTTTTCTATCTTCTATAAAAAGTAAAGTCAAGGAAGAATCAACTGAAGAAGATTCTATAGCACTAAGGCTCGAGGGTTTATAATCAGTAATATCAACCTCAGAAGGAGAGAAAAAATCAACAAGGGATATAGAGTCTGTAGGAACAAACTCAGTATCACAAGAGTTGAAAAATTCATAAGAAAAATCAAACTCATCAAGATCACTGACTTGTTGTTCGAAGGGAGAGTCAAAAGACTCAACAAGACCAACATAAGAAGAAAGGTCAGGATTACTAGGCAAATCAGGGTTAGACTTAGTCACAACTGAACCAACATCCAATAGAAGATCAAACTGTATCAAATACTCTAGGAAGACTTCATTCGAAGGAAGGAGATCATTCGAGATAGGACACATGTCTAAACTTTCAAATGGATTGACAGAGTGGAGAGCAGGCTCCATAGTCTGTATAGGATGATTCGCTTGGTCAATTGTTGGGACCAAGTCCCGAGAAGGTAAGCATGAAAATAGAGGCTACTTCTCAGTAGCAATTGAACACAAAGGACATGAGGCCACATAGCTCACCTGTGGCGGGGTAGTGTCTATAGAAACACTAGGAATCAATAAAGGAAAGACCTGGTCTCTCGTTGGGTCAGGATAAGGATCAAGATAATCCAACTGATCAATAGTGACAATTTCTTCACCATGATTAAAGTACATCACATGAAATAATGTTGACACCACATCTTGCATGGCATAGACATAATCACGTCCAAGGAGCATATTGAAGTCCAAGGGGTCTTCTATCACCATGAAGTCAACTAAGACGGTCTTCCCACCCAAAGTAATAGGTGTTTGATCAATAATTCCCAATGCTATACAAGTTCTTCTATCAAATGCCAGTAACTAACTAGTATTCGACACAAGGCTAGGAGATCCCATGCCTCGCCAAGCACAAGCAGACACGATACTAAATGAGGCTCCTTCATTAACAATACAATGAGAAATCATGTATTGTTCAACTTTGACCTTTATCTAGAAAAGTTCATTAGAAGGAAGGCACGGCTCAACTAGGCTATCCCAATCAAAGGAAGCAATCCGAGAGCTTGGTGGGGGTTGATCCAAAGCAAGTTCAATTCCCCCTTTTTCAATAAGTTCTGAACTAGCAGTGAAGAAAATGTGACTAGCAAACACTTTACTCTCCAAAGGAAGAGTGGGATTGATCGACAATGAATTTGATTCAACCGCTTCATGAAATTCACTCTCTGAAGGGAGAGTGGGATTGACCAAAGATGACATTGGTTCAATCACATTAGGATCACTCTTCGAAAGAAGAGTGGGATCGACCAAAGATGAGATTGGTTCGACCACTTGATCAACCAAAGGTTGAGTAGGTTGTTGATAAACTATAGATTTTTCAGGAGAAGGAAATTCTTGAGTCTTGAACCACACTCTTCGCACCTCTATGATAGCAGGGCACTGGTGAGTAAGATGATCTCCCTCACATAACTTACAAGGGAGCTTAAGTTTGCACTTCAAACGACCAGTTTTCTCAACGGTGTCAACATGACTAGTAGTGGATGACTGTTTACTCTCAGCATGACCTATAGAGGCTGATATTTTTCCCCCAGCATGACCACCAGAGGCTAGGTGACTGGATCCCAAACTGACTAAGAGAGGATGGTTGTTGAGAGACTTCAGAATGTTCAAAAACAGGATGACCATGAAACCAAACTCTTCGCACATCTGCGATAGAAAGACATTTATAAGTAAGGTGGTCTCCCTCACAAAGATTACAAGGAAACTTTGGCTTGTGTTTTGAATGGGTAGTCTTGTCAATAGTGTCAACATGACTCACAGTGGCTGACAGATTGTCTTCAGCATGAACCATAGAGGCTGAGAGACTAACCCAGCATGACTTGCAGAGGCTGAGAGACTGGGTCCAACATGACCTGCAAAGGTTGGATGGGCACCACCAGCATGAACCACAGAGGCTGAATGGTTAGGATCAACATGCTTTGCTTCAGTTGAGTGTGTTCCCCTAGCATGAACTTCAGAGGTTGGGTGGATGGATCCAACATGACTTGCAGAGGTTGGATGGGGAAGTTCAACTTAAACATCAGAGGTTGAATGGGTGCCCTCAGCATGAATTGCAGAGGTTGAGTGACTGCATCCAACGTGACCTCGAAAGTTTGGAATCAGGCTTCAAATTTGAAGCCTTCAGGGCCCATCAAGAACCATTTTACCCATCATAGAAGACTGAAATTATTTTTAACATGCAAAAGAAAAATAATTCGTTAACAAGCCCATCAATAATGAAACTGTTAATGGTTTATTAAAATTTCTCTTGAAGGGAAACGCCAAAATCTGCCAGTTTAATAGTTTTTTAAGTGGAGCTGGTCACTTGATTTTTTAGTGGGAACCATCACCCAAAATACATCGTGATTCGTGATTCCGTGAATTGTGATCACTACAACCTATGGCACGTCTTTCCAAGCTTAGAATTTGGCTCTTGGCTAGTTAAAACTTAATTGTTACTTTAACCTTAATTTATGAATATTACCAAACATCGTTAAGCCATGGATAACTATTAATTACAATTTACCATTCCCAATGGGATGGAACTTGGAAGCCTCCATCAAGTCACGAGAGGGTGGGCCACTACCAACTGGACTATCAAATCGCCCATTGAGTCACGTGATCTTACCAGTCACTCAATTAGAAACTAAATGCTCTTAAATCTTAATACTGATTGATGTTCACATCCCCTTTTTCATTCATTTCCCCCTCATCGATTTTGGACGAGCTCATCTGCAATGAAGGAGCTCTGCAATAGAGAGGAAGAGTCTAAGTAGCCATCGATGGTGGACCTGCTTCTCTTCTCTTTAGCTCTTTTCTCAGGTGAAATACTCCTGCAAAGGTTGTTTCTCAGGTGAAATCCTTTAGTTTTTTTTTCAAATTGTAAGGCGAGTCTCTCTGGTACACAGCACGATCTTGGGTGTATCCTCGAACACCAGTTTTCCCGCAAAGGTTATTTGATTCTAGCTCTCAGATTTTTTTTATTGATACACCTCGAACACCAGTTTTCATGCAAAGGTTATATGATTCTAGCTCTCAAGTTTTTTTATTTTTCAATAAATAAATTAGATGTATATATATTATTTTTATTTTACATATCTTCACCACTATGCATCCTCTTACCCCAACTGAAGAGAGAAATCCCAGAAGCTAACTCCATGCACCACTAGTTTCTATTGTAAACCCAGTCTATATTCCAAGTAAAAACAGGTTATTCTTAGGTGACAGACGAAATGGGTTATTGACCCCTAACACTATTCAGTACCTCATCTATAAATGGAGTTAGAAATGGGTCATGTAAACAAGCATTGTTCAATTTTCATAAGTCAGTACAAACCCACACTTCACCAGTATTATTTTTATCTTGCACTACTATCGAACTGATCCATTTTGATTCTTATACAAGTTCTATGATACTTGCATCTAGCATTTGGTCCAGCTCTGCCTTGAATTTTTGTTTATACCTTAGATTCAATCGGTATGGTCGTTGCTTGATAGGTTTTGCATCGGGATTTAAATATATCTCCATTTGTCCAAGGTCTCCGACAATCCCTTTCATCCCTAAGAATTTTGTAGGGAATAGGTCTTGAAACTCATGCAATAGATCTGTGATTATCCCTATAGTCTCATCATCCCAGTAATCTCCAATAATGGAAAATTTTGGATTCTTTGGGGTGCCAATATTTAATTTTTTTTATTGGATTCAAAAATTTGTCACTAGAAATACCAAATCCTTCCACTACACATGTACCTTCATAATCAAGTACATTTACGTCGATCAGGTCATCATCATCATGTTCTCTCATCACATTGTAGCACTCCATCCACCGTTGAATTTTTGTGCCGCACTGATTGAAGTTTGTCATTGCGATAGGAATATCTTCAAATATATTTATCTTGATTACTTGCAATGCGGCATCAATTGACGGATGATCATCAACAAATTAAAATGGGTGTATGAATCTAGTATCTAATTCATCCCATTCAATTGTTCCTCTTCACAGTTCAACTGATGTATACCATCTCCTTGGTATCGTGTCTAACATGTGTATGAACTGATGAACCCATTCCTATTGCAAACATGCCTCCCATGTCGAACGACAATACTCAATATGGTCGACAATATTAGTGAATCATGTATACTTTTGACCATTATAAATGATCTATTCTACAAACCTTATCTCCAACAATATTCAAAATTGTTTCCATTTCAAGATAGATTCTTTATGTGCAACCCACCATCTAGCGAGTGTAGCTTTCAACACAAAGTCCAAGGAGGACAAGCGTCGATGTTTTGTGACCTTTTCTTCAAACTCTATCAAAAAGTAGTTCATTAGTTCCTAGTCATTGGACAAACCATGTAACTCTTGTGCACTTTCTCGTGGATACTTCATGTATCTGATTCTGCTCTTTTTCCAATACTTCACCAGAATCTGATGTACAAGAGCTAACACTTCACCACCTAATCTTTCTATTAGTTGCTGGATTTATATAATCATCCCTAGAAGACATGATGTTATACATATTTTCAAGATATTCACCTTGTCCTTCACTATTTATTGGCTCAACGTATTTCTGAACTTCTAGCAAATCAATTGTCGCGACCACCCTTAGCACTTAATATTTAAATGATAATATTATTTTCTTACGATGATGGTATGATTATCGATCACCCAGTCAGTCCCCAAAAGTGCAAGATACGGGTTTGTGTCATCGATAATGTCGATTACTTGAAAATCAACATATGTTCTCAGACCTTCTATCTCGACAGTAATTTGAGTCAATTGACTGATAGGTAAGACTTTCGACCGATTCACTAATCTGAGCTGAATGGGAGACCAATCCAGTCATAGTTTTCAAATATTTTCCCATGTTTGTCTTGTTAAAATGTTGATGTCATATCCCAAATCTAGGATAATGTAATCCATATCGTAATCTCCTATTTGGTAAGTCATTCTTAACTCATGACAGATCTTTAATATTTTTCCCACATGGTTTATTCTTCTATCTGGTCACACTTATTATTGATGTTCTTCTATTAGAGTTGTCAATTATGCAACAATATCTTTATCGTGTATTAATGATAAGCAACTTCTAAAAAATTCTTTAAGTTTACTAAATTTTCCCATTACTTTCTTTCTAAATAGCTAATCGAAGCTTTCAGGAAAATTCCTTATCGGTCTTCTTGGCAGTGCAGGAGACGATGTCAACGCTTGATTCTTGTCAATGAATTCTGGTCACACATCCAAGAATAATTTTTTTTCTCTTTAGACGTCGAACGACACTCTCTTTTGTTCTACTAGTCACACCTATGGTTGCTCATGTTGTGTATCTTGGTATGCTCCAGTCACAACACCTCTTCTTGTCACAACAACAATATTTGATTCTCTCATCTCAACAAAAGTCATCTCGATATTTTGGTTGGGATTCAGGTTAGTATTCCACAGAGGGTTTGGATTTCCCACATTTCTATCTTGCCACTTTGCAATCAGCTGCAAACATTGTCAACAGTAAGATAAAAGGATTTACAATATGAATATGTCTTTGCAGGGATCAAACATTCCCTAGAAAAATTTCCTGGTTGTCCACAATTAGAACATATAATTTGGCCTATGACCAAATCCTCCTTTTTTTTCCTCAACCTTGAAATTTCCAACCCCCTTGGTTGAGGGTATTATTGCTACGGATACTAATTTTGTTGATATTGGGGTTGAGGATATGGATTTTGTTGATATTGGGTCAATGGATATTTTACATGTGCTCACTAAACTTACATCTACACTTCATTCTTCATCAAATAGGTATCCACCATTTCCTCCTGCAGCAACTGGAGAGCTCTGTTGCTCCTTCTCATCATGGCCTACAAATATACAAAATTTACAATACATACTAGTCGACATACTTACAATCTTCTAGAAGTACAAACACTCTTCCAACATATGGCCTCTAGTCTGGAATATTTTATACCAAGGCATCCCTTGTGCATTTATCGGATTCGGTGCTCCTGCTATGACATATTTCTTGAACGTCAGGAAATTGTCCTTGTGGTGTCCTTTGGTTTTGCATCTGGTACACCATATTTCTTCTTATACTTCCTTCCCTTTATTAGTGTCCTATAGTTTCAGCATAAGATTATCTAGTGCGATTGAATCTGCATCATTCCTGCACTAGTCTCTCTAATCGGTGAGAATTCCAACTCCATTGTTATCTCCAAAGCTTCAGTTTGCAACACAATATTATGTTGCATCAACGGAATTTCGATGTACAGAAAAAACGCTTCAATGCACCATTCATTCTGTTGTACATCTGATATATGAAAGCTTACTTTAGCCATTAATGTCTTAAATCTCTTCTTGAAGCCCCACATAAACTCTGCATGCAATCGCTTAATCTCTTTAATCTCTGTAATACATCGAGATTTAGATTTAGGCTTTATGAATTCATCTATTATCCCGCTCAAATTTGTTCAATCATTTTTTGTGTGACTCTCGTCGTAACCACATAGAAGTTTATATACCAGTCGAGCACACTAGCCCTCAGAGTCATGATCATCTGTGCCTTCTTTATTGCAGCATCTTGGACTTGTTGCATAGTCCATACAAATTCACATAGAAACCAATGTTTCTATGGGTCATCTAACCCATTTCCATTGAATATCGGCAACTTAATATTGTTTCCAGCCATTATACTAACTCTTGGTAATCTTGGACAAAACATTTCGCTAGGTATTCTATTTCCACTATTATTGTTAGTTGTATTTACAAATCCACTAGGAGACGAGTTTCTAGATCTTACCTTTGGAGATGTATGTGGGGTCGATTTTCTTCTTCTTCTTCTTCTCTTTATGATATAGGTTGATATTCCTCTTCTTCATCACAAGAACCTTCATCAGAGTGTGATGTCAACTTGTATTCTTCTCCTTTGGTCATACTACAACTTCCTCTTCTTTTCATAGTTATTCTTCTTTCTCTAGACCGAAATCTCCTTCCATTCTTAGACGTCCACCTTCTAGTGCAGTTCCACTATCACCAGGGAACATCTCAGCTTACGTTTCTGCATTTTTTGTGCACTTCTTCTGTGACATAACCCAGGTATTTATATATAGTTCTTTACTCATCGAAATCTATTCTTAGGATCCCATTTTCATATGCAAGCATCTTTATGCAAGTTCTTAAAGATGTCAAGTATCTTCCTCATGGTCCTTGGAAAAATTTTCTTTTCTCCTCACTATATGATGTTATTATGTCGACAAAAAACTCTGTAATGTATCTCTCCAAAATAATGTCTAGCCAAAATTCAGCAGCCCTCGAAATTGGGTTGCTAATATTCTTATGTCACTAAATCTTTTGAGGATTCCACTCTATTAGTTGTCCCCCTTGGAAAAAAATTTCATTAGGTTGCTATCTTCAACAAACACTCATACAACACAATAGGAAACTCACAAAATAAAGTTTCATGAATATATGTATAGAGGTATTTCTCCAACCACTTTTTTGGATTTAATCGTGATCCTTCACTTTATTCTTGTGCAAAATCTAATGCTTTAGAATCCACTCACTCTTGAATTTATGGCTTTGTCGAGTGCCAAAACATATACCTCACCACAATGATTCATGATTTAGGAAACAAAACCATTTTTTGTTGTTTCTCCTTTGAACCAGGTTTGCACCTTCTTTTTACAACAATAAAACCCAAGAGATAAGCCTGACAGAGAAAGACTCAGTCGACAACACTTGTGACATAGATGCAATCTCACCCGAGATATCTCTTATGGGTAACTACTAGAACCAAGTTTCTTTAGTTGGGTGGGGATTTCTTATCTCATAGCACCTTATCAACTCACTTGACCAAGGATGATGGGTGTATTACTTATATTTATTATGCACATTCAAGATATTACTCTACTTATCCATCGACAGATAGTACAATAGTCAATATAATGCCTTATTAGTGATTCCAACTAGCAACAATACAACAAATGCATACAAACTATTTATAAGCAAATACATAAACATGTATTCACATCATACATTCATGCGACACGCACACACATTAACACAGTAACTAACGTGGAAACCCATCTGAGAAAAACCACAAAGGAGCTCTTCATCTGGCATGATAAATATATGCACCTTTAATTTATGCATTCAGCTTGCAGACTCGGTTCTAGATATTCTTCTACACTCTATACAGACTTCTCTCTCCTCTCATTCTCTCTAGTTGCAGATATCTGAGTTTTTCTCTCCTTCACTCTACTTTCGATCTGCACAAAGCCTGGATCAACTCCTTATTCTCTTTGAATCTACTGTCAAACACAAACTAACAAGGAAGTAAACAACTGACTGACATACCAAGAGTAACAAACGCAACTGAATGACTAGGAACCAACCCACACACAGCTTGGGTTCTTCCTTTTATAGACTCTTTACATGTCATTATCATCTAACTTGGTTATGTTATCCAACAAGCTATCATTCCTATCCTCATACATTCCCATTACAACTATCACTAGCCACTATTGGCCCAAAATAAAAATATGCTTTATTCCCTAAAGCACACGTGACTTTTGCTGACTTCTTACCCATGATCTCTTGAGCTGTCATTTTCATTCATTGCACACCTTCTATCATGAATTCTTTCGTCATGACTGATCTCGTTGCATCTATCCCTTATGTCATGGAACTCTCCTTCAAGGCTACTTATGTCCTAGCTTTCCTTCTCCCACTACTTCTCTTGTATTATATCTTCCTCCTTCGTGACTTCCTCCGTCGCGTGACCAAAATCTTCACATTCTAAGTAGAATTCTATCTAAATTCTCCCTATCTTCTCCTATGTCCAACATTGCTCGACCAAGAAGACTTTCTAGTGGTGATTTGACAAATAATCCCTTCAACTTCAAACATCTCAATAGGCCTCATTATACTGTCATTTTGTTCTTGGGTGATCAAGGAAGGGATATATTGTGTAATCTTCCTTATTTCTTTTGATCTATTATGAGGAGGTTCAATTAAAATGTATTTGAAGAAAGATAACAACTCTTTCTCAATGTCTTCATGTTTGGTAAGATTTCGACCTTGATGATATTTAAAAGATAATATCATATATTATTGTCAACGTTCCAAGGTAGAGTGATAAGATAAGTGGGTGTTGCGTTCTCCCTCTTGTAGCAAGTTTACTCTAGATTTTGGTTTCGACAACCATTATTCTTACCTATCTAGCTCTTCAATTTGAGTTTTTATTTGTGCTTCATCCTCCTCTAAAAGTTTCATCGAATCCATAATTGATGATCTCTTGTTGAATATTAAACATTTGTTTTTCCAATTTCTAGCTTTTAATGAATATGTTCCCAAATATTTCTCAATTCCACTTCTTGAGGTAGGCCTTTATGCTTTTGAGTTTTTTTTATAACTTGTACATGTGGGTTGCCCTTGGCATTTCATTTTGATTCCAGCATTTGTTAATGTTGTCTTGGAAGGTTGGGTGATTAAGTCAAGACTTTTTAAATTTCGTGACAAGAGTATAATGTTGTGTCGTTATATACATATTGACCAGTGGTCGTATCCCACTAAAGGCATAATACAAGTTGTTATTTCTCCACATACAACTAAGATTGAATTCATGGTTAGGAATTTGTCCCAATATGATACTATTTTATGGGCATTTCCCCTTTTGTTGTTCCAGGTGAAGGTCGCATTGTTAATATCCATGTTGATTAGGCATGGATGGTCAATGGTTTCCTTGAATGAATTACCCTTTGGTTCTAGATCCCTTCTTCATCCTTTATTTTCTATGAGTGAGGTGATCATATTGAAGCCATCTCTTGAGATCTAATGTCTGTCCCCAATTTTCTCTCTTTGTTTTTTTGGTAGTGCATGCAGTCCATAGACAATTGTGAGCACTCATGTTACTTTTGTCCCTATTATATGCAAGGTAGAAGTTAGAGAATAAGAATGAGAAAAGAATCTTGATAGATGTACCTCATCTGAGTTCCAGATTGTCACTATTCCTCTAGCAACATCGCTTGCATCTATTGATGTGGAGGAGGTTCCTTTCCAAATTTTCTTAGCTGTATTCAAGACCATGTTGGAACATTTGGTTTCTTGTAGCATCATGATAGATGTATTTTCAATGGATATTTTATTCTTCAATATTCTTCTTCTTTTAGGACCATTCTTTCCTCTTACATTCCATACTATTAACTTCATTGAGAATGGGGAGCATTTATGAAGAAAACCTCCATAAGTTGTAGGTATTTTCCAGAATCTATGATCTGAGCCCTAATTTCTTTAATTCATTGTTTTTTACTTTTGTTCCCCCTCTTTTTATCCTCTTTAGTTCCTTTTTTATTGTTGTACAGGAATAAACACCTTATAACCAAATGTCTGGGGTTACTAACATACTCATAAAACTTACAGGCAATCAAATTTAGAGTACAGAAAGGAAACAAGAGGATCGAATAGACTCACCGGATTCACGATGGTTGATCCTAGCTTTGTCCTCTTCCGCTTTGCTTCTCCTCCAAAGTTTTCAGGGAAGTTTCTCCTTCACCTGTAAAGACTAAATCCTCCAAGTGCAAGCTTATACATGTATATAGAACAGGTTAGATAAATCATATATAGAGTTCTTAATCATAAATATTCATTAAACCATGATACATGAAAGACATTCAAAACACATTTGGAAGAAGGATTCTCTTTATTAACAATAGTGAATGAGTTAAGGTTACAACCCAACGCCTGAAACAAGGACTCCTCTGCAACCAAAGGATTCTGAGTTCCACTGCTCCAAAGACTTCTGGATAGACACCACCAGCATAACTTTGCTCTCCAAGTATGATTGATTAATACCCTCCCCAATGCCTTTATTTATACTTAATGAAATAAGGCAGTTTCGAGGGTTGAGGAGGTTGAGACAATTAAGATGGTTATAGTTAAGGGCTTAACAAATCTCAAATAATCGCAATTTATTATTTTTAATGTCAAAGGAAAGCGTACGCGGGTATTAATACTGGCAACCCACGTATGACATGCGAGTTTCTCTAAGGGAATCCTGCGTACAAATCTGTACATGGGTTGCAATTACGAATACTCGTGTACAGTACGCGACATGCTGTAGGAAAAGTCACGTATGTACGCAGGTTACATATAGGCAAAGGCACGTACAGCAATTGACATATTCAAAGGTAAAAATGGCAAGCTAGATGGATAATGAATGTATTTCATAGCATGCCCATCTATAGTGTTTTAGGAAACCTTCAATCCATAAATGTCCTTTTGTGAGCCAACATAGGAAATGTCAGAACTCAGATGGAGAAGTGCCATTTGGGTTGATACCAGATGCCCCCTAATGTGTGAGGTCAGAGGAAAACGATGGCCAAAATACATTATAATATTTATCTTTGGAGAACTCAAAAATCCAATGGAGTAGAGGTAGTACCTGAAACAAATACATAATAATGTCATATACAAAGGCATATCTGAGGATGCTATGTTCAATATACTGGAACACTAGATCCTTTACAATATTTGAGTACATGAAATGATATGGGTACTAGACCACGTATATTACAAAGGTGGATCGAAGCCACAATATACAATAATGATGAGTCTTCAAAGATTTGGAAGTTGTGGACATAAATGGAACATAATCTTGTGCAACTTAGTCCATAGGTGAGGAACTAAGGTCTTCATAAACAATCCCAAAGAACCAGTACAATCCATGCCATGTGAATAAATGTAGTCTAAAGTCGAACATGGAAAGGATTCAACAGTTTGTCAATCAATAGGTGATAATCGACAACTGAAGCAAAGGAATTCACCAATGATGAAAGTGAATCCTGAGGTACAATCATCAAAACTCTAAGTCTTTGTCATCAGGAAGTACTGAAATGGAACCATGCTATGATAAGGAAGGCAATAGATCCTCCAACGGATCACAAGAGTGACTAGGAACTGGGAAAAAGAAGGGAAACACAATAGATAACAGATATAACAATGATGGGATCAAGAGAAAGATAAAAAATTGGGCTGAGTCCTTGAACAGTGAGCACGACACAGAGATGACCCAAGGCAGCTTTAAACCATAGATAGAACAACTAGACTTATCTGTCATGTAGGAGACATGATCACATTCCCCAGGTATAATGGACAAGAGGAGGAGTAATAAACTCGAAGTAATAGCTGAACTGAAAGTGAACATTGAGACATGGGTATCAAAAAAAATAGAGAGTGCTATGTTCAAGGAGGACATGCTACCACTACTGAAAACAAGAGAAAACTTATTCCTTACTTTCCCTGTTAAATTTTAATGAGTCCAAGAAAGTCAACTCAGATCCCTCTTCATTTTTTAACAAGCTTGAAGAGAAGAGAAAATAATGCTTGATAGTGTCCCTGATTCGTTGATTTAATGAGCCTGAACTAGTACATGCTCAGTTGGTGCTTTCACATTTAGAGAGTCTGAAAACTCCAAAGAAGACTCCAGGGGGGTCCTTTTTTGTCCAATTTAGTCTCCTGAGGCCGAAAAAGTATAAAACATACAACAGAAGAACTCTCTTAAATTCCGTAGAAGAAAAGGTGAAACTTTTTCGTACTTAGTGAGGGAGGTCTGAAAGAGGTTAAATTACCACCTACCCAACGCTCCTTCCAAAACAGCATGAATAGCTTGAGTTTTATGAGTGTGAAGGAAAGCAAGATCACTCAGAAAGATCCATTTGATTACGAGAAATGGGGCTTACAACAATAAACTCGTTGCTTTGTTCTTAAGTGTTTAACGAGCATGACAAAGACACAAAGTACACTCGGAATCTTTTTCATGTTTAGGTCCAGAGCACGAAAAGAGAAAACTAAGCTCATACCGGGAGTTCCTTTTTTGTAAATTTAGTCCCTCGGGTCCGGAAAAGTGATAAACCTATGCCTGAGAATACTCTTCTCAATTCAAATATAAAAGAGAGGGATCCTTTCTCATATTATTCCGCATGGTCCGAGAAAGAGATAACCTACCACCAATGCGGATTCCCATTCACATATTCTTAATGAGCTTGAAAGGACAAGTTAACTCGACAGTCAAGTTTGTTTTGAAGGAGTTAGACCTGGTCCTAAAGAAAATCCATAAGGGTGGGGAGTCCTATAAAGGGATAGCTTGTAAAAAGAGATTCAAAAATAAGCTCTATTTGGCGTAAAAAATATCTAAAAGGATACCCCTATACCTGAAACAGTTGCGGCATGAGTATCAAAAGACAACATAGGTTTTAAAAGAGGATACTCATGAAAAAGGGGTCCTATCCATGGAAGAACAATGGTAAAAACAAGGAACTAATGGTTTATAATACCATAGTCCATGTAAAAATGTTGATTGCTAAGGTTAATGTGGATTGAGTATAGATGCAAAAATGCATTGGAAATGACAAAACCACCCTATGGGAGCAAAAAACACTTTATAATGATGAAAAACCTGTTTCAAGGCAAAAAGAAATATCGTATTAGTTGAATAGATTTCAAACTATAGGGAAAAACCCACTTTGAGAAATAAAATTACTATAAATAGTTCAAAATCAAAACAAAACTCACCATTTTAAAATTTAACCATAAGAAGCAAGTTTTTACCTCTACCTTCATTCGATCGGTGTGGACAATCTAGTGGATGAAATCAAATTCCACAAGTTGCAGGTAAGCCTACACCCCGAGTTCTTCAATTTGATCCTAGAAATTATCAATTTTGAGTCCCAATTTCATTATTAAAGTATCCTAAAGCATGTCACGGCGCGTATGTGGGTTCACAGTGTAAACACCCACGTACACGCGTTCTGTACGCGGGTTTTCCGTAGAGATAGTCGTGTACAGTATGCAACATGTCTAACTAGACAGTTGTGTGTACTGCATGAAGGATAAAAAGCTAATTATAGGTAAAAAAAATTGAAATTTTCTATGAAATTGATGAATCATAATACTTGTTTTGCTAGGTGTGAAGATGGTGTTGGAATGGAGGGAATGGGAACATGAAACTATGGACCAAGAAGCGTTCCAAAGTGTGCCCACCATACATGCTTTACAAACAAGTGGGTTATTAAAATTCTTTTGCATATCACCCATGCGGGCCAATGTCTGTCTATTGGAGTTCATGATAAACTATTGGGATCATGATTTGGGGATGTTTGACCTACAGGGTGAGACTTTGGAAATTACTTCCAAGGACATATATTTCATTACCAATCTATCACGACAAGGAGCACTGGTCAAATTAGAGGGCACCCGCAGGGGCAGTGATCCTTTAAGTGTCCAGAACTACATTGATGTGTTTTGCACACTAGGTACCCAAAAGAGAGGGAGTTGTGTCCCTATTGTACATATCTGTGATTTCACACTGCATGTACTAACGAGCACCATCATGAGGATTGCAGGATCCTCTTCATTACATTTAGCTACATGGAACCAAATGAGGTTGGCGGTGGATTGTATGCATGGTGCCCTCTATGATTGGTGTTCAGGAGTTGTCCCCATTACGAAAAGACAACTCTCCGATTGCAAGAGAGGAAGGTGAAAGAACTTTGGGTATTCTAGCATATTGGTTGCCTTCTTCGAGAGAGAGTACCAGGGTTGAGCCCTACCATACCTCTACTAATCCGACCTCCACGTCAGCCAAGTTTGAGCAAATGGGGAGAAATCTTCCTCCATCAAGGAGGAGGAGACACAGTGCAGAGTGTATACGATGATGACTTCTATATCTGGTGGGAGCGACATCTACCGGCACTAGAGCAGTTTTTGTATGCCGGCATGGATTTTCGAGGTGATCGAGACCTTGTCCTCCCTCCAGGAGGAGCATGGGGAGAGCTAGGTTAAAAAAAGAAATTAACATTTTTAAATTTTTTATGAATTTTAAAATGATAGATATATACATATGTGTACAAGTCTTAATCCTATAAACATGTCAAAATGCAGATATTGGACTGGTCTGCCCTTAGGGGAATCCACGCATGTTTGTTTGTCCTGTCATAAGCAAAGACCCGGGGCTTATTAGGGTTCTAGAGGGGAAGCTAGCCAGGCTTACCCAAAGAGTTCCCACCTTGCGGATAGAGCATATCCCGGCCATCATGCAGGAGTTTGTGGTTGGGGTTCCACCAGTCTAGTTACACCTTTTGAGGCAAGTAGCCAGAGCAGTTCTTGTATACATAGATGCTGTAGAGGTTGTCGAAGCTGAAGAGGCTGAGGAAGCCAAAGTATAGAGAGACCATGGGGACCAAGGTGGTCCAAGTGACCAGGGTGGTCCTGCTTAGATCTAGGACATTTTGATGGACTGCGATCCACGTTTTTCTATATTTTTGTATAGTATACGATTATGACTGGATCTGAGGATCAGGCTCGACCTATCTATGGATAGATACTTATATATATATATATATATATATATATATATTGTTGTCAGTTTATTTACAAGTGTTTTTTATGTGCATGTTGTATATTTTATGAAATGTATGTTAGATGCCAATCTAAAATGTAATTAGCATATGCATCAGTCAATGAATTCTGATTTCTTGGAATGTGATAGAATATAATAACTTCAAAATTTCTTTCCAATAACCTAATTTGCATGAACTGACATAATAGAATTGGATTTCACACCTGATAAGATCGATTGAGCTGGGAAACCACCAGTTGAGAGTCCAGACAGACTTCAAGCTCGGTGATACCATGTGACAAAGCATCCCATAGAAGATTAATTACAGCCCTATACTCAGCAACATTATTAGAAGCAGGACCTAAGCAAGCGCCTCCTACTGCAACTAGCTGTCCTAAGGGAGATTAAATGACCCATGCTGCTGAAGCTAGATTACAAGTGTGGCGGCTGGCACCATCAGCAAACCCTATATACCTCTCAGAAGACATCTGCAACAACCAGCAGATGGTATAAAAAACAAAACCGACAACATAATGTACATAAAAATACATACAATAAAAATACAAGAAAAAGTGCTAAGCCTAAGCATAGTACTTCTTCAGGTAGATCCCATTTCTAGGCTTAGGTAGCTTGTTCCCATCAAAATCAATTAACTCATATGCACCCTTCTTCAATACTTTTGACACGACATAAGGTCCTAACCACATGGCCTTGAATTTTCCTGCCCCCAAGGGTTCTTTGTCTTGGTCCCAAATCAAGACAAGTTCCCCCTCAGAGAAAACCTAAGGTTTGATCGATTTATCATATTGATTTTTGACCCTAGTCTTATGAGCTTGATTAGCAGTTAGCACACCTCTACGCTATTCATCAAGGTGTTCTAAATGTACCAGACGTTCCTCAAGCTCTTTCATAACAGGTAGCACATGAATAGCTATTTTAAGAGACAGGATTTCACACTCAATCAGGGTAACTACTTCCACTCCATGGACGAGTTGGAAAGGGGAGAAAACCATAGCAGTTTTTACATTAGTTCAGTAGGCCCAAAGAGAAAGATATAGCATGATGTGCTAGTTATAATGTGCTGCATCAATTGTACGTTTAAGGATAGTCTTTAAAGTTTTGTTTACAGCCTCAACCTGACCGTTTGCTTGCAAATAGTACGAAGATGAATGTTCTTGTCTGAATTTGAGCATAGTGGTCAGTTCCGTCATCATGCTATTTTGAAAATGACTGCCATGGTCAGTGACAATCACTTTGGGTATACCAAACCGTGCTATAATCTGATTGAATATGAAAAAAGCTATTGTTTCCCCCTCGTCTTTAAAAGTAGGCATTGCCTCTACCCATTTCATGAAATAGTCAACAGCGACAATGATATATTTATGCCCCCCAACCGAGGCTGGGTTGCATGTCACGTAATCAATCCCCCATTTCATCAAGGGGCCTACCGAGACAACGGGAAATAACGGAGTGAGATGTGACCACATTTTCCTGGTGTAAAGCTGACAAGGATGATAGCGCTTCACTACTTCCACACATTCTTTGAAGATTGTGGGCCAGAAATAATCGACACGTAGTATCTTCTGGGTCGTTGCTAACCCAAATAAATGACCCCCACATGCTCCACTATGGGAATCATTTAGGACAATCTCTACTTCCTCTTGGGTAAGGCATCGACATAAAATGGAATCTATCCCTCTTCGATATAATGTATCTCCTATGATGAGGTGGTTCTTAGCATGAAGGCGTAATTTACATCGTTCCTCCCATGAGGAAGCTACAGGGTACTTCAAAGTCTAGAGATATATAAGAATATCCCCGTACCAAGGATCAGAGGTGGATATCAAGAAGATATGCTCATCTGGGAATGAGTCATCTTCAACGGCTACATATTCTTCAGTAGGAAATACTGCTATAAGCTCAGCAAAAACTAAGGACTTCTTAGAATTAGCGAACTGAAAATCCAAGTCAAAATCTTGAAGAATGACTATCCATTTGTTGAATTTTTCCCCAACAATCCATCGAGACAAAACATATTGAAATGGATTCACATCCACCACTACTATTGTGGTCCTCAGTAAAATGTAGTGACGTAACCTCTGAACAGCATAGACAGCTACTAAGGCTAAATTCTCAATGTGGGAGTACCTGAGTTCAGGCCTGATCAAAGCATGGCTAAGATAGTAAATGACATGCTCTACGAGATTATCGTCCTCCTAGACCAGTACTACCCCAATGGTCGACTCGGACACGGCCAGATATAATATAAAATCCCTAGAATAATCTGGCGGACACAGTAAGGATGCCGACAACAAAGCTTTTTTCAATGCCTCAAAAGCAAGTTGTGTAGTTTCATCCCATACAAATGGGGTGTCCTGTTTGAGCAGGCGCATGAAACCTTTAGTAATCTTGGCATAGTTAACAATAAAACGTTAAAGAGAATTAGACTTCCCTTGCAGGCTTTGAAGTTGCCTGATAGAACGAGGAGGAGGCATATTTACAGTGGCCTCAACTTTTAATGGATCCACCTGGATGCCTCTATTAGAGACAATGAACCCAAGCAATCTTCTTGACTCGACACAGAATACACACTTGTGGGGATTCAATTGGATTTTATAATATCTGCATCTCTCAAATATTAACCGTAAGTGATCTGGATGTTGAATCCTCTTACGAGAATGTGCAGGCAGACCATCAAGGTAAGGTTCGACAATGGCTTTAATATCATGGAAGGAAAAGTTCATAGCCCGCTGAAAGGTTGCCCCAGCATTTTTCAATCCAAAGGGCATTTTCTTGTACGCGAAGGTACCCCAAGGACAAATGAAAGCAGTTTTATGTTGATCTTTTGGTTTTATTTGAATTTGATTATATCTAGAGAAACCATCCATAAACAAGAACACATCACTTCCCACATAAGCATCTATAATATGGTCTATAAACGGTGTGGGATAGTTTTCCTTAGGACAGGATTTATTCAAATCTCTGAAGTCAATACAGATGCGGATGGTCCCTTGCTTCTTATCAATAGGAACAGGGTTGGATACCCATTCTGTCAAAGCTATGGAATAGATAAAACCAACCTTCAACAGTTTTTCAACTTCGGCCTTCACAGCCATCGCTTTGCGCGAGTTAACAGGTATTAACTTTTGTCCAACTAGTTTAGCATCAGGATATGTTCGGATTTCGTGTTCAACAATCGATGGATCTATGCCTGGCATCTCCTCATATGACTAGGAAAAGACATCACAGAATTCCTTAAACAAGGCAGTATAGATAGCAATCTCTTCAGGAGAGTAGTTTGCACCTATGTATATGTTTTCCAAGACATCGGGATTTACAGAGATGTTAATAGGTATAGTGGCAGAAATATTTGCCATATTCCTCTCGGCAAACATTCCTTCCTTGGGTAAGGGATTAATGGGTGTATCAACTTCTTCTGACAGTCTCAAACGAAACTCTTGACTTTCTATTCTGCTTAGTTCTAGAAGAAAATAGGATCGATGGTGAAGATCCTCACAGATCTTACCATGTCCACTCATGGCTTCCAAGATGGCTTCATGAAAAGGTAAAACCATGTCTAAACAGTCCGTAGAGTGCAAAGAGTTTTCCACCCATGTGGGAAAATAGACTTCTTCCAAGTCCTTTGAGACTGTAAGAGGATCCAGAATGGGGTCAACAATGGTTTGAGTGATAGCTTGGTAAGCTACTTCCACTGCCGATAAGGGTAGCTCTAGTTCGTGGGGTGAAGGGAGAACCCAAGGATCAGTCCTATCAACAACCGTAGCTATGGACCTCCCCACACTAGTAGAACCAATATAATTAACCAGGGCTGGAAGATCAAATGTGCCCATCAGTGATGTGTACATTCCAGCCTCCAAGCTCTGTGCAGCAGGTTTGACCTGATCAACCAATGGCACATTAGACTCATTAGACTCTAAATGACCTTTTTAGGTAAAATCAAGTTGGTCAATAGTAACCAACTTTCCCTCATGTGGAAAAACCACTACATGAAAGATAGCCGATGCAATAGCGGACATCGCATAAGTCCAGTTTCTTTCGAGAAGCAGATTATAGTCCAAGGGTGCATCAATTACTTCTACCTCAATAGACACTGCTTTACCTACCAACTTAATTTCAAAAGCCGACAGGATACCATGCGGATGGAAGGATCTTCCATCGAAAGCAGTAAGTAGAGTGTTTGATGGGACCATCTCCAGGGATCCGAGAGCTTTCCAACAGGTCAAGGACATAACGCATGTAGAAGCACCCTCATCAACAACTGCCCTTCCAATGGTCTTTCCACCGTGGATGACATCTATTGATAAGGCTACATGGTAAGGTAGGCGAATTTTAACATCAGACAAATGAAATTTCGCCATGAGACTCGATGAGTCCATGCTGCCTAAAGCTGCTAAAAGGGCATCCCGCTGGGCGGGACAACTCTGTAACACCTCTAAAGATAACATTGCACATGGGGTTTGGGCTAGATCTTCAACCACGGAGTAGTTTGAAGAAACCCTAGCGTTAGGGTTATGAAAGGTCATCTTGAAGACACCTTTCGGTATCTTCGGCATAGTTTCAGTAGGCTTCTCTATCGTGAGAAGGTTAGATGTTTCACCTACAACTTTACCCTTCTCAGAAGTCTCTTTCTCATAATTTTTATTCCTCGTCTGTAACAAAGTCGAAGAACGAACCATGTTGATATTGTTTGGGTCAGGGGCATCTTGAGTGCCCCCTACTACATTAGAAGCTGAAGCAGAGTTCTTCCCTTGGGGAAAAGGATCCTCTAGGACAGCCGGTTATTGAGCTTTAAGCAGCTTCTGGGGTTGTTCCATAAGGGGACAAAGGTGAGTAAGGTGGTCCTCATGGCACAACTTACACAGGAACTTAACCTTCTTATTTTCTTTCTTTCCCCCATCAACACTATTCACGGGTTTCTGCTTGTTTTGGTTTCCCTCTCCTTTCTTTCCTCTCTTTTTCTTCCCATCAGGCTGCTGATTGGCCTTCTAAGAGGTCTGTGCAAAAACATTTGCACTCTGAGGGGAGGGGGCAGCCTTTGCTGCCTCCACCATAGACTACTTGTCGGACAACTGATGAAGTTCCTTAGCCAAAGAATCTACGATGGGAGAGTTTACGAACCCAACCACACCATCAGCATGGGGTCCAGGCTTAGGTTTCTCCACATCATGGGTAGGCCTCGGTGCCTCAGGTATAATCTCATACAAGATCCCAGATTGTGAATAAATCAAATCCAACTGCTGGGCCTTGAGAATGGCTTCTTCTTCATTCATCATTCCTGAGGTGGATACGTCCTTAGATATGTATGGCAATAGGAATTTAAGGAACCACTCTAGTAAGAATTCATAAGGGATGGTGGCTTTTATAAGGCTCTTTCACCTCCTCCACTCTTGGATATGATCCAAGATGTGGGTAGCCTTGTTCTACCTAAAGGTAGATAACAAGTCCGTTCTGAAATCATATCGAATTGAAAGCTGAAAGTGGCTAAGAAATGCACTAGCCAAGTCCCAGAAACTACTGAAAGTAGCAGAAGGTAACTCAATATACCATTTTTCCGTGGTACTTGTTAAGGTTCTCTGGAATAGCCTCAACCTAACTGAATCTTCATTCAGTGAAATCGAAGAACACCATAAATGAAATGTGTTGGCATGAGCCCCAGGATCTTCACCAACTTTGCCCTCGAATTTAGGGATGTCCGATGATAATTTGGTGGGAATAGGTGGCCACGAGGGGTCATGCCTCACCAGGTCATTCATCAACTTTGACAAATCTGGCAAGTTTAACATTGCCAAGAATAGAATTTTGGGTTGAACCGGGGCACTAAAAGTGCCAGCCTGGGGATTAGAGGGACCTACCCCCAAATGCCCATAGGTAAAGGTGGGGTTGCCCCCTGCCACCGGTTGCGAAGTGGGTAGATTACTCTGAAACAGATTCCATCCATAAGCCATAGGGTTGTGAGTGGGAGGTGCAGTATAAGAATTTTGGGCCGTCCCAATCAAAAATGGGGTCTGAAAGACAGGAGCCGGTATCCCTCCACTAAATAACAAAAAGGGAGAGCTCGTAAACGGGGCTGAAATCGGAGTTTGAAAACTTTTCCCATAAGAGGTATTGTTTCCAAACTGCACTCCTACATAAGAAGGTGATGGACCTACGTACGGAGTGGATGGGGGAATGTGCCCCCCATTCCAAGGAAATCCTTGGACAAAAGCCGAGGATCCTACCAAACCACTCTGGGTAGTGTATGGGAAGGAAGAAGGAACAGTAGGTATACTAGGAATCCCAGTAACCATATCACCAGAAGTACCTACTAAGTTTGAGTGAACCGGTGGTTGGACCACTCGGCTCACTGGAGTCAAAGGCATAGAAGGTATGCTAGATCTAGGGGCACTTACTGGGGAATGTAGTACCCCTTCAGCTGGAATGGCTGAGGTGAACACAAAAGAACTTTCTCCCGCAGAAGACATAATCCTACCCACAGGGACACCTAAAACATGTGAATCAAAAGGTCTAACCTGAACGATTACAGGATCACTTTAATTAATCAAGGGTGTGTTAAAATTCCTTGCGAACTCGCCAGTCTACAAGTCTTCTATCTCAATTGTATCAAGATTAAGACGGTTAGCTATAAGTGATGGTTCACCTAGAACTTCACTTACTCCTACCGGTTCAAATGAATCGTCCGTGTCCAATCTCCGCCTTTGGGGTGGAGGTAGAGGTTCCAATGTGATGAGAGGAGGAAGTTTTTGCAACCTTCTTGACCTTCTTATAGGTTGGTCCTCCACGATTGAAAATTTAACAAATCAAACCCTAAGTCCAACTAAACACAGGTAAAACCACAGAGCACACACTATAAAAATTCCTAAAGCCTCAAACAATCAATCAAGTGTGAAAGATATGCTTTCTCGAAGAAAGCTGAAGAATGATTACTTGGTGTCCTTGAAGTAGTTCTTAGGCACAAGCGGAGGAATCACCCACCGCCCTCCCACACTTACAACAAGGGTTACCTTCCAAGCCCGTCCAAGGTGAACCAGAAATAGCCTTCCAGTTTACCTAGGTATGAACCCTAAATGTCAAGAGACTAAAGGCTACCTTAGCTATACCAACAGTCTAGGGGGATAGTCGCAAGCCTGATTCGTACACATGGGAAAGGTAGTTGATCCTGAAACTCTGTCTAGGACAGAATCCCTAGATGCGTAAAAGTCCTGATTTACGTTTTGACAAGGAATCGGAGGGTTATCTCCTCAGTCCAATGCCTCCACATGGCCTCGTGCTTGACTCCCCTTTGAGAGGAGCTTCCCAGATACAATTGATAAAGTCAAGAATTTACCTATTAAAAGGTCCACTACGTCTGAATTTTAAAACTTATGGGAAGTTTACACTTCCTATCCCACAATTCTAGCCTAAGCTAGTAGGTGAAAGGCCCCTAAAAATAAAAATTACTAGTAAATTTTAATTATTGTGTTCATTTTAAAGGGTTATTTCTTACTCAGAATGAAATGGAGTGATGAACTATGGTGTTTTTGACTCGATAAGAAATAAAAAAGTAAAGGTGTATTTTTATTTCAAAGAAAATTGCTACTATTAAAGCAAAGTTCTTTTTCTTTTTGTAAATATAGATTGATGAACAAATGCAAACGATAAAGAGAAACTAAGACTATGTTTTTGTAGTTTTTGAGATTATATTTTAAAACTGAAATGAAAACTACTTATGCAAAAGCTTGAAAATGTTTTTCTTTTCAGTTTTTAAAATGCTCAAACTCTACTATGCACCTAAAATGCACTAAACTTGAGTATACTTGGATCAAATCAACTGTATAAAGCAAGCAAACTGAAGTAAATAGGTCAATAAAACCAAGAATCAACCAACAAGGGAAGACCGAGAACCCTAGCTTGGGTGGGTACAATGACAAGAAATCACTGCAAACTCACGAAGGTAAGTGACAAACCAACCACTATCAAAATATAGACTGGAAAAACATTGCCCAAAACCCTGATCACTGATTTGGACAAAACACTTCAACCTATAACCCAAACAGGCCAACCTACTTCAAAATGCAAACAGAAGACAATCCAAACAAAAGAAACCCAAGGGATTTACAAGAAATCACAAAGTGTGGTCATCAAGGTCTTCATACTGACTGCACAGTATTTAAAAGAAAGCCAACTAACAAATAGGAATCACAAAAGGACAGGGACAAGTAAACCCTAGCCCAAAAATACCTATTTCCAGGCTTGTACACGACTGTGTATAAGGGCAACTCGCGTACTATACACGACTGTCCAAGAGAGAAACCCGCGTATGCAAGCCTCTATGCACGACTGTGTCTAAGAGCAACCCGCGTACAGGTACAAAATTTTTCTCAAAAAAAAAGAAAAATCCACAAGGCTTTCAAACACTATGGTAAGCATGAACCAGGATAAAATACCACACACAAACTTCAAGGCAAAGACTGGTCAAGGGTGACAGAAATAACCTACAGCAGTCTGGGCTCCCCAGCAGAGTCGCCAGTTCTGTTGTACATGAATAAACACCTTATAACCAAAGGTCTGGGGTTACCAACATACTCATAAAACTTGCAGGCAATCAACTTTAGAGTACAGAAAGGAAAGAAGAGGATAGAATAGACTCACCCGATTCACGCCGGTTGATCCTAGCTTTGTCGTCGTCCGCTCTGCTTCTCCTCCAAAGCTTTCAGGGATGTTTCTCCTTCACCTGTAAAGAGTAAATCCTCCAAGTGCAAGCTTATAGATGTATATAGAATAGGTTAGATAAATCATATATATAGTGCTTAATCATAAATATTCATCAAACCATGATACATGAAAGACATTCAAAACACATTTGGAAGAAGGATTCTCTTAATTAACAATAGTGAATGAGTTAAGGTTACAACCCAACGCTTGAAACAAGGACTCCTCTGCAACCAAAGGATTCTAAGTTCCACTGCTCCAAAGATTTCTGAATAGACACCACCAGCATAACTTTGCTCTCCAAGTATGATTGATTAATACCCTCCCCAAGGCCTTTATTTATACTTAGTGAAATAAGGTAGTTTTGAGGGTTGAGGAGGTTGAGACAGTTAAGATGGTTATAGTTAAGAGCTTAACAAATCTCAAATAATCGTGATTTATTATTTTTAATGTCAAAGGAAAGCATACATGGGTATTAATACTGGCAACCCGCGTATGACACGCGAGTTGCTCTAAGGGAAGCCCGCGTATAGATCCGTACGCGGGTTGCAATTATCAATACTCGCGTACAATATGCGACATGCTGTAGAAAAAGTCGCGTATGTACACGGGTTACATATAAGCAAAGGAACGTACAGTAATTGACATATTCAAGGGTAAAAATGGCATGCTGGATGGATAATGAATCTATTTCATAACATGGCCATCTATAGTGTTTTAGGCAACCTTCAATCCACAAATGTCCTTTTGTGCGCCAACATAGGAAATGTCAGCACTCGAACTGAGAAGTGCCATTTGGGTTGATAACATTTATTTCTTTGAGATTCCTTCTATGGACCCCTAATTGAGGGGTTGCTCTGGATTTGAGAAATGCCCCTTTCAATAGTTGAAGCTGTTTGGGAGAGATGAATTTGTGGCTCCGGTTGTTACAAGATTCCTACAGCCCTTTCACATCCAACCATCCTTATTCCATATCTTCCATGTATTATTTCATCATGTCAGCCTCCACTTTGTTTCCTTGAGATTGGGATGCATGGGTTTGTTGATCCATGTTTTCATGAGCTAAATTTTCTTATTGCATCCACCTAGTTTGTCTTCATTTTGTGCTACTTGCAAGTGTGAATCCTTTACACTACTTGTCTTCTTCATTGATGGTACAGAAACATGTCTTGTAAATGTGACTCCATTCCATTGCTTGTTTTCTCTTATTTATCACTACAAATTTATACGTCGATATGGGATTCTTTTGTTTTTCTAATATTTGGTGCTTCTTAGGTTACCTTCTTCTATGGGTTACTTTAGTGAAACCCTCTATATCTATCTCCTTTAGCTACTTGAACTTAGTAGCTAGTGTATTCAAGGGACAACCTCCATCACTCAAATGTGATGCACTCATAGTTAATCTGTTGGATGCATTCTATGTCTTTGTGTGTAAGACAGATAGCCTCTAGTATCTCCTTTGAAATATCCATTTATAAGCATAATATGTATAGTGAGAAATTGTGGCTTCTGAAACCTTGACGAAAGAGCCTAGAGTATTTCTTATTCCCTATAAGGTGCATGCTTCCCAGTATTCATGTGGAAGGGAAGATAGTTTGATCCATATAGGTTTCGATTTGAAGTCCTACTTATCTGGATTGAATCGCCCCACCCAAAATCTAAAATACAATCCCACTAAGTTGAAGAATTCAGTCCCATTGTCAAATACTATATTTTATTGTCTTCAAGACTCATGAATATTACTATGAAAAAATGTTTCGATAACTAGAGGTCATAATGGACCTTGGGTTTCTATTGTGTTAATCAACCATATTATGACCTTTTCATTCGGCCATATGCCTATGAACTTCCCTATTAGTACAGGATCCTTCATATATTGGATTATTTCATTGATTCTAGGCGATTTGATCTAGAATCTTGGAATCTTTACTGTTTTAGTTATGCATTGGTATCCTCCAATGGAATTAATGTGATTGACTTGAGTATTCTATATACCCTCTCCTCCCTCTTCTATTGATCTTCCTATTTACTTTAAGGCTGCAGAAAATCCTTCTTGTTGGTTGAGTTTCTTCATGGAAAGAGAATGAGTGAGGGAGAGAATCGTCGTCCCTCCCCTAGAAGACATCATTAGTGAAGGTGTTTTAACCCTTGCCATGTGCTACCTCTCCTGTAGCACAAGGGTAAATAGTCACCAACCAAACCATGTAACCAAAGAACCATATTTCCATCTCTTTAGATCAATTAGTACCTCAATCTTATTTCACTTCTTACTTTCTATTTTTTATTTGGTTAGTTCTTTCATCACTTAGTCTTAACCATTAATTTATCATTTTTCTTAATCTCAATACCTCACTCTCTTTAACTTTTTATTTATTTATATATACCTAACTTAAATTAACATTACTTAAATAAATTAACATTACATAAATAAGAAAAAACTCTTACATAAAAATGCTAAGAATTTATGAGAAAAAAATTTATAAATTTTGTAATATTAGAAAATTATAAAAAGAAAAACATTTTCTTAAAATGCTGCTTCTTATTATAAGATTAAAAGTTAATTCCGTGATATTTATAGTATTAATGATTTTATAATTTATTAAATAATTTTCTCCAAAATTGTTTAAATCATAAAAACAAATTATTATAACTAATTAATTAATGAAAATGATTTCCTCTATATAAAATAAACCAAAATTTTATGATGTAATGTTGTCTCTACTTTTTTATATGTTTGTCTTTTCTGGGTTAATTGTTTTCCAGTTTAACACTCCCACTCTATAATATAATTTCCTTGAACAACAACTGTCTTTTTAACAGGGATCAAAGATATAAACAGTTATATTTTATATATATTAAATAAGTATATTTAGTTTCAATAATAAAAAGGCAGTCAAAGATAGAAACATTTAAGAAAGTAGAGTTTTGACGGAGCGCCTTATATACTGGACAGATTTTTTCTTGGAAGGAGAGCCTGTTAAATGAGCACCTTAGGATGAGAGATGCAACGATACCCATTTGACAAGCTCCCCTCCCGAGGAAAAGTCTGTCCACTAAATAAAGATTGCCAAGTTTTGACAACAACGATTATCTGAACTTTTACGTACTATGTTTGAAATGTCGTATGATTTGCATGCACAGTGATTATGAACCATTTCTATAGATATTGATTGGAATCTGGCCTTACAAATAGCTTTTCTGGTCGGTCTTTGGCGCGAATTAATCCGCGTATCTCGCTGCTACTTAATTTTCTAATGTAAATCAGTGCGTTGTATTCAACGATTTCGGCGTTCTCTAGATGCGCTGAATCCCATTATTCAACGCGGTATTTGTCGCTTGACTCGAGTATTTGGCCCTTATTTCCAGCCCTTACCGCCCATTATTCAACGCGGTATTTGTCGCTTGACTCGAGTATTTGGCCCTTATTTGGCCCTTACCTGCAACGCGGTATTTGGCCCTTACCTGCAACGCGTTAGATTTCTGCATTTAAATAGATAAGGAAATTCATACAACCTCAAGTTATTTATCAACGGATAGCAGCTAATCAGCTGTTACGAAAAGGAAAAACAGAAATACTTTGAAGAAAGTTGATGATGGAGCGCCGTTTATTGGCATTCATTGTATGCTCATCTGCTCTGCTTTGTGCCCTTCAATTCGGATATTGCAAACAACCTCCAATGTTTGCTGCTGCTTCAGGTATGAATCAAGGTATTGAGTTTGAGCGCCAATTGATTTTTGTTCGGATTGCAGATATTTGATAATGTTTTGATCATGTTACCAAATTCTCCGTACATATTTGATAACGTTTTCAATCATGCTACCAAATTTGATAATGTTTGGAATCATGTTATCAAATTTGGCCGAATTGGGCTGAATAGTTCGAAAATTCGTAAATTCTGTTAGATTAGGTGATTGAATGGCACAGTTCGGATTCGTAATTCGGTACGGTCTACAAATACATTTGTGAAAGGAATTCTCTGAGAAATTGTGTAGATGCTCGTAAGGCTCCCAGATCTCCTCAGTATGTTGTCTGTCGTTAGTTTTGCTATTTGGTTGGCTGTTTTTTATTAGTTGGTTCGATCCAGGTTACATTTCGATCTATAAAGTATTGAAAAGATATTAAACGAACATAGATTTTGCAAAAATGAGCATGGAAGGAGTTACATATCTCTGCTTTACCGGTGCAAAAATTTGGTGGTGTAAATTTTTTTATTAATATGTAAAAATGTTAAAGATTACTCCACAAATGAAAGCACTGAGTTATTTCTTATTTCTTATATAAATTATCTAAGTGAAGGTGATCTAGATATTGTTTGATATGCAGTTTTGGTTGTTATTTTTTATACTAATTATATAAAATTTTATTAAAATTGTTGAAATTACAATTAGTTATTTCTGATTTCTTATATAAGTTATTTAAGTGAAGGTGATTTAGATATTGTTTGATATGTAGTTTTGGTTGTTATTTTCTATATTAATTATATAAAATTTGATTAAAATTGTTGAAATTATAGTTGTAGTAAATTAAATTGTTGAAATTGCATAATCTATAAAAATAAAAATAAAGATAAAAATTTCAATAAAAATAACATTTCTACAACTTACTCGCAGTCCAGAGTGTTCACATGGCACTTGAAACTTGGATATTAATTTTTAAAGAAAAAACTCATTAAACCTGTAAGGCACCATACGGGATACTTTCGTTGATACCGGACCGTAGAGATCAGAGCTTTGCCATTGTTTCAATAATTCTGAGCTTCTCTTTTAAATTATGGTACTTGAATTTTTATTTTCTCAGCTAAAAGCTTCTATTCATCTCTCCAGTTTTGTTTTTAATTGTATAACGTATATTCCTTAATTTTTCTTATTTGAATTTTATGTAACCATTTTTTCCGTCTCAAATCGAATTCAAACTTGCAAACTTGTGTTTATAAATATGTTTAAAGTATATATATTTCGACTTCAAACTAATTAAGCTGATAACTATGTTTAAAGTTTATATATTTCATTTTGCAGATGTATCGATGGAAAGCCCAGAATATCGTAGTGGATTGTGGGTGAAAGTGTTGAATATGGAAATAATAAGAAGATCCCTAAGGCGTCAGCTAGTTTCCCCTCCCCCTCCGGTTGCCCAAGCAAGTCAGCACCCTATTCACAGGCATTAATAACGATATTACTCATCAGCTTCGACGTACCTCTGCGCGCTGCCATCGCCGGTTCTTCCCTTCTCTCCTCCTCCACAAATGTAATTTTCGAGTACGATATTATTATTACCGTTGTAAGTTTGTGTCCGTTGGGCCACACGTCGACTTCAAAACAATTTAGGAATTTAATTTTATGACCATTGAAAGAATTTAAGAATGAGGACGATATTTTAAAATTTGGAATTATGTTATATTCATATCATAAATTTTATTAAATTCTAATTATGTTTAAAAAGTTGATTTTTATTGGTGGCATGAGTAAAATTATGGAGGTTAGAAAATTATCGAATTTGACTTATATAATCAATCAAAAATAGATTGAAATAAGAAAAATCATTAAAACAAATAAATTTATTATTTTTATTTTTTAGATTTACTTATTTTTTAAAATGTTTAAATTTATTATTTTTATTTTTTTAGATTTACTTATTTTTTTAAATGTTTTAGTTGTTTTAAAATGAATGGTAACTTTTAAAGAACAATTCAATTTTTATTATTATTTTATTTTTTTAGATTCACTTATTTTTTAAAATGTTTTAGTTGTTTTAAATTGAATGGTAACTTTTAAAGTACAGTTCAATTTTTATATAATTGTTAATTTTTACATAATTGTTTAAAAATGAGTAATTTTTAGT
Organism: Pseudotsuga menziesii; assembly: GCA_001517045.1. Lineage (NCBI taxonomy): Eukaryota > Viridiplantae > Streptophyta > Pinopsida > Pinales > Pinaceae > Pseudotsuga > Pseudotsuga menziesii. The sequence goes on from LPNX010832519.1 coordinate 227,404, forward strand.
TCTTAAGGGTAGTTTAATTGGTTCGAGATTAGGCTCCAAAGACTATAGATAATGAAGTAGGAGGTTTAATTCTCATGAATCTAAATAGTGTCCAAACAAAGCTAAGAGTATGTCTTATGATTATGGTATGCTGCTAGTGGTTATTAACTTCACTTAAACTAAATTTAGTCTATTGGACCGGAAAAAAATCTTCTTATCTTGCTACTCATATAAAGTATCAAATAGAAGAAATATAGCTGGCACATCTCCAAGATATAGATGTATATAATGTCCATGGCATGAGGCCAACATCACATAGCTTTTAAGAAGCATGAGTCCAAACATTACATAGCTTCTAAAAAAATAATCCCAACTATTACAATAGTAATAATAATGAGCAAAACCAATTAGTGTAAAGATCTAGTAGATATGATCGGACATGAAAAACTAATACTAGATATGCACTATAGAAGGTAATAGCCCAGAAAATCAGTGGATCTAAGCCAATTAGTCAAAATTTAGAAGATATACACATCGCTTCATGAACACATTCACCCTCAATGAACTCCTGGAAGTGAACTACACCCTCCTCACATTGTATTGCTTTCTTTAACAAAGAGTCTGCCATCGCATTATATTCCCTGTGAATATGTTGAACCTGGAGCTGACAAAATTTGGAGACCAACTCTTCAGTTTTAGATAACCAATGTGACAAATCAAGAGCTCCAAGCTTAGACAATCCCATATGCCACTTTATGATCACCGATGAGTCCCCAAAAATATGTAGCATTACAATGTCATTTATCCAAGAAAAAAGTAGGCACTGAAAGGAAAGCAATTCCACATTTTTGTTAGTCGCATGGCCACATCCCAGACAGAGATGAAAATCGTGATCTTCATTAACCTTTAGAAAATCTCCACACCCCCCAACACCCCTTCATGCAACCCCATAAAAAAACAATGGCATATCCCTCCAAAAAATTTGGTCCAACCAATACACGAGGTTTGGTATGTAGAGTTTTCAAGCAATACTCCTTGAACATCCCAACTTCCTTCAACACACAATAATGATAATCCAGTGTCTTTCCATGAAAGATGACTGAATTCATCATCAACCAAATATGCCACCAAATTAAGATAGGGAAGAATTTAATTTATTACTAAAAAACTGATGCCACTCATGAAAGATATGTGCAATAAGTCTAGTACCCCAACTAATTTCAATATGCAGATTTGTGCAAATAGCCATCCAGAGGTCTGCTTACTGAAAGAGAAAAGATTGAAAAGATGATCAATAGTTACACAATCTTGACTACATAAACAACATAATCCAGGACCATTCCATCCTCTCTTTTGCAAATTTTCCCATGTGAGAATCTTGTTCTCCAAGCAAAGCCAAGAGAAACATTTTAATTTAGTAGGGATTTGCCCCTTCCAAATCCTATAGGACCACTAGACCGAGATATTCTCACAATGTGTCTAAGCCAAAAGTCCATGTGGCAGTTTTGTGTTCTTAAAAATTGAATAGAACCATGCATATATCATATATCATCGTAGTTTTTATTAGTTAAAAGTTTAAAAAAATCAGTATTGTAACAAATATTTGAAAATGCCATCTAATGTGGGTGTAGTCACTACATTGTTATTTCTACACACTATATTTTAGAAATTGTCCAATGTTTGTCTCAAAGTTTCCTTTTATTTTATTAAGGTTCATTTTCTTCTTTTTTTGCATCTTCTACATTAAGCTTGATCACCTTGTTATAGCATTTTAATTTTCTTTTATCATGTAATCTTTATCACACGACAATTTCTCATTATATTTAGATGTAATAATATTTGAATATTATCATTATGTAGATTGACCTCTTCCTAGATTTTAAATGATTTAGCTAAGACTTCATCTTTATGCCAACCTTGATTGAACATCAATTGGACTTGGAAGCATCGTGTTTTCTATATTATTTATCTTGTTCATGTACATTATGTAACTATTCATAGTCGCGCTCTCAATGAGGAAGAGACTCACTTAATCTAAATTTATGTTTTAATTTGTATTATTTATGAAAATCTTGACAACATTGTTGGCTCAATATACTATTGTAAAATAGAGTTTATATTTTAATTGTCAATCTGGAATCCTAAGACTTAGAAGCACATCCAAAATTTATGGACTTAGAACTAGACTAGTTTAAAACACACTATGCTTTGGAAATGAACCTAGAACTATTTGAATGTTGTAAGCTTAGAAATACCAAACTCCCTTACAGAAAGTGTATTCATTAACATTCTTAAACTCATCAACATCTAAGATATGAAATATTCTAAAAACTTAAAATATCAAAACCATAAACTACCGTACATTCCCACTTCATTGTTGAAAGCAAGAAGACATTGAATTATTTTACAAGTCATCTCACAATGTGTTTGATTTCTTCAACAACTAAGTATATTCTCTAATGGAAAATGGAGCTAGAAATAATCAACAGTAAGCTGGGAAAAAAAGATATACTACAATCAATCAACAAAAACCTACTTGCATCACACAGCTTACTACTGTCAATCAATGAAAATCTACTTGAATCACACAGACTGAGACTTTATTGTAAAATGTAGTTTGAGATTTTTAATAAAACACCACAGAAAACATCAAAAACATTCCAACATGCAGTGATGAAAGAAATGAGTGCACAGACTTGGAAGAGTGGGCCCTCCACTATTTCGCTCACACATAGGCAAGTTTTCAGAACGCTTAACACTAAATTCGATTCCACGCCATGTAAAATACAACACACACAACTATCAAAGTTTGAAGTCTTTATTTCAAACGCAGATATTCACCATTTGTCGGATGGCAATTACATAAAAAGGTTCAAATATTTATACTAAATGTTTCAAACTAGAAATGTTATAATCCTGGTAAACTATCGATGGCATCTCGCGATTATCCCTAAGCTCATTCTCCATATCCATGAACATAGGAAAAACCTCTGCAAAATTGGAATGGCCATGTTTTTATGCTTCATGGTAGCGCATGTGGTTGTCTTTGACCAACGTTGACTCGACACCTATGAAACCTGTTTCGTGAAGGTGTTAGCAATTAATCCATCCTTGGACATCAAGGATTCCTCTGAGTGTTTTAGATCGCACCCAGCTATCCTGCAAATATCCAAAGCTAGGAGAATTTACGGGAAGTTAGCAAATTATGTAATTTTATTGAAATTTAGATTTAAATGCTTTAAAATTTACAAAATCCAATTCATTAAGATCAGCAAAAATTATACCTTAGTTTTTTGAATTTCAAGGCCTTATGGATGAAACATGAGGGTTTATGGATGAAATATAAAGGATCAAGGGGATGACTTGAAGGGTTATGGAGAAAAAATAGGTGCCAAAAATAGTGTCCAACATCTCCCCCAAGAGGAAGCTATTGCATGTCCTCATGCACAAAAAGTGTTTCCAAAACTGAACTTGCATATCCTCATGCACACAAAACTAACCTTGCATATTCCCATGCACAAAATTGTTGTTGTACTACTGCTACTGGTCCTCTGACATCTCTATTATCTGTGATGATGCATCGACACTGGCCTGAGTTGTGTGAAGGACCCTCAATCTACGATATTTTTTTTAAATGTTCTCTTTCGTTGATACCATTTATATGCTTGTTTAGAGATTTGAATGTTTTGAACTCTAAGCCTTCTATTTCTCTTCCTCAATTTCTCATTTTCTAACTCTAATTCCTTCATTCTCAGTTCTAACTTCTCAATCTTTTTGTTTTTCTTGGAAGAATTCTTCTTTTTCATCCTTATTGTAGGCTGTGTGGAAATAGTGTCCACTCTAAATTCCTCATCTTTTTTTTAAAATTCTTAATTCCCCTGCTCTAAATATTGTTTCTCTTCCTTTTCTATAGTTTTCTGCTCAAATACAAGAGAATTGATGGATGTATCCTCATTATTTTTCTCTTTCTTGTCACTTGAAATCTTTTCAATTGTGTGAATATCCATTTCCATTATCTCTTCTGCAGTATGTTGTTTAAAGATGGTATTCACTTCTTCATCATTTTTCTCAATCTCACATGTTGTACTTTCCTCTTAACTTTACAAAGATTGAATGTATACATAATGCCTTTGTTGTACCTCATCATCATTTTTTGTTGTTTGTTTCTTCTGACCTTGCTGATGTTTCCTTGATCTTCTTTCATAAGTGGTGAAGATCTTATCCTTTTCTTGGAATTGTAATTCTTCTTTTACCATGCTTCTAGTTCTTATTCTTCTCTTAGGACGTTTTGAGCTCGTTTCCTTAGAGTTATGTATTTCATCTTCAATGTATGTTATCATTAATACTTCATCTTATTTCAATCCTTCCTCTAGCAACTCCTCTAGTTCTTCAAATTCATTATGAATTACAAATTATTTCCATGTCCAATTTTGTTTTTGTAATTCATGTATGAGGATAATCTTGATGAGTCCACAGTGAAAAAGGCTTGTTGTAGTGTCTTCAGAATGTTTTTTAACGGGTTTATCCATTTTAGAAAGGATTTGTAGCAAAAAATAGGGTATGTTAATCTCACAGTCACCCCTCAAATGTTGCATCAATTTAATGTGATAGAGATATATGACACTAAATCTTCCTTCAAAAGTAATGAATTTATGGATGACATATGCTACTTCATCCCAAGGATGAATCAACCAACTCCTTGGTACTTCTTTCTTCCATTTTACTAAGCCTTCCCTTAATCTACATAAGAAAGGTATCCATGCCTTCTCCTCAAACTGTTTTGCTTTAAAGAACCTTTATCCTTGTTGAGGTAATCCAATACTTTGTGCCAAAATATCCTCAGATAATCTGAAAGTAAAGTTACATGTTGTAGCCCTCTCACCATCAAATGAACGGGAAAATTCTAGGCTAACTTTTTTATTATATCCATCAAAATTTTCAAAGAAAGGAATCCATTGTTTCTTACCAAAAATTTCCAAACATTTTTCATGAATGGTAGAGGGATCATATTTTCCTGGTTCTATCCGAGAAACCATTTTTTTTCTTAATTTCAGCAATAATTTCCTTATGCAAAGGAAACTTCAAGCAAACTTAACTCAGAAGTTCTACCCTAGCTTGCAATGTTGCTTTGATGCTCTATTATGTTTTAAATTTCAACTGGGAATAAAAATCTTTGTTTTCAAATTGTCCCTTACCTCTATTCGAGAGACTTCTACTTCATGGTTATCCATGTGTACTCCTCTGCTATGCACGTTCTATTTACACATAGAAGGGTTGGCTCTGAACAACTCCTACGTTTTCAGCAATTTACCTCTATAATCGTGAGAATGAAACCTGAGAATGAGCAAAACGTCTAAGACAAGGAAAACACCTGCTCATATGCAATCACTACCTTGAATTTCGAAATTAGAGCATATTTCGTGGGGGTGAGGAAATGGGTTAATGATTCCCCATTTTCTTGTAATCATGTTTAAAACTTGAATTTCCCACTTCTTTTGCAATCATGTTTTGAACTTGTCAATCTGATTCTTTTCCTCTACGTTTATGACCCATGCATACCCTTTTTTAAATATATCATATGTTGACTTTAGGGTATATATGAAAACCTTAAAAATTCGGTAGGTCAAAAAAAAAATTCTTATGACTCCTTTTGAAAATGAAATCTGAAGCTTTCCTATAGGATGCATTTTAAGCATGAGATCAAGGATCTGCAATGTTTTTTACTACTATTTTTTATGCCTAAGGTAGTGGATGTTTAGGGTTGTGAGGGAAACAGGTATTTTGTCACTACTAAAAAATGAAGAAAAATGCAAACTTTCAAAGCATTAAAATCAAATTCTTATAGTCTTGCTTGTTGATCCATTGTGGTCTTCATGTTTCTTTGATGTGACTATTATGGATTGCTGAGACTTGCTTGATGCTTCTCTGAATGTCTTCACATGTTCCTCTGATGAAATTATTTTTCGGTTCCTGTGGCTTGGTGTGTCCTTCTGCTGCAAAGTATGATGGATTGACATGATTTTGTCTCAGGTCCCTCAGTAAAGCTAAAATTCAATTCCCTCTGCAAGGCTGAAATGATTTATTATTTCTACAATTTCTTCTCAGGTCCCTCTACAAATCTGGAAACTTATGCTTTTAATTGGAATGAAACTATGCTGAAATGTAGAATGAAATTGTGACATCTATAGGAGGCTTGGAGGGTTTCCAAAACTTGACAGAAAAATAAAATTTGATATGCTTTTCCCTCTCGGCCCTATTTATTGACTTCTCCTCAAGTCATTCATACAAAAAAACTGAAATGTAATGCAAACTAGGAATTTAAAAAAAAAATGTTTTTGAGAATTTTTAATGGCCAAGTAAACTTGGTTTTCCAATGAAAATTCGAGTTTATGTTGCGCCAGTCGCTTGGTTTTCACAACTAAAATTTATTGTTTTCTTTTATGTTCTTTCTTTTCTTTCTTTTCTTTCTTTTCTTTTTTTTCTCTGTTTTTTCTTCTTTTTTTCTTTTTTTTTCTTTTTTGTCTTTGTTTTTCTCTTTTTTGTATATCAAAATTTTTAAGAACAAAGGGAAGGAGAAATGCCAGATTGTTTGCCCAGTACCTCCATCTCTCTCTGTTGAGAAATCTACTGTAGAAAATCTTCCTTGTTGACAAGCTTATTGTAGAGTTTTAGCCTATGTCCATTGACTATGAATGCACTTGCTTCATCATCAATTGTTTGTAATTTGGCTAAGCCATTGTCATCTACCTTTGCAATCTCATATGGACCAAGCCAATGAGTTTTGAACTTGGCTATAAAATTTTTGAACTTGGAATCAAATAATAAGGCCCAGTCTCCTACTTGAAACTGTCGCTTCTTGATGAACTTATCATGCCATTGTTCTCTGTGTTGCAATACCAAAATAGTTTGTTCTACTGCAGCTTGTCTCATCTCATCTAATTGATTTAATTGCATTATCCTTTCTCTTTGTGCTTCAGAAATCTCTACTCCTAAATTAGTTGCTAACTTAAAAGTATGAATTTGAAATTCAATTGGTAGTTTAATACTTGCTTACCATAGACTAGCTGATAGTGAGTAAAACCAGTGTTGTTTTTCCAAGTAATTATGTATGCCCATAAAGCTTCATGAAGCTTGTCTAACCAATCTTTTATGTGCATTTGAACTGTCTTGGTCATGATTATTTCCAAAGTTTTATTAGTAGACTCCACATGGCCATTGGCGTGTGGATGGTAAGGGATATATTTTTGGTGCTTGATTGTGTACTTGTCTTCTATCTCTTGCACTAGTTTAGAAGTAAACTATGCTCCTTGACTAGGAACATTTCTCTAGGAACTCCAAATCTAACAAATATTTCTTCAAAGAGAAAATTAACTACTGTTTGTTCTATGGCTCTTGGTAATTTTTTGGCTTCCACCCATTTTGTAACATAGTGATTACATACCAAAATGTACCTATTTCCTTTTGATGGTGGATTGATTGGACCTATGAAATCAAGAGCCCATTTTTCAAATGGCTCTATGAGAACCTGTGGCTAGAGTGGCATCTCGTCAGATGGTACTGGTCTTCCCATCCTTTGACAAATATCACAGCTTCTAACATATTTCTTGGAATATTTGAAGATAGATGGCTAGTAATACCCCTATTTGAGTATTTTGTATGTTGTTCGTTTATCTGCAAAATGGCCACCTCATGGTTCATCATGAAAAGATTTTAAAATTTCTAAAATATCATCTTTCCTAACACATCTTCTAATGATAAGATCATATCATGTATAGAAAATATCTCCATTCACCCATATGTGTCTAGCACTTTGCTTAATGATTCTTTTCTTTTCTTTTGATGACATAGAGAGAGGTAGCTTTCCTGATGATAAGTATTTAGCTATATCAGCATACCATGGAGTTATAACAGAAATAGAAAATAAGTGTTCATCAGGAAAATAATATGAAACATGAACAACCTCATCGGAATTATTTAATCGAGCTAGAAAATCTACCACTTGATTTTCCCTTCCTGCCATTAGTGATAGGCTTGTTCATTAAATATCTTAAGGCAGAGTGATCTATATGGACAAAGATTTCATAACCAGTACTGTAATGATGAAATTTGTTCACAGCATTCACTACTGCCAACATATCCTTCTCAATAACTGTGTAATTCAATTCTGCAGGGGTTATATTTTTTCTAATAAAGTAAATAGAATAAGTCTTAAGGTTTTCTTTTTGACCCAAAGATGCCCCAATTGCAATATTTGATGCATCTGTAGAGATATGAAATGGCAATGTCCAATCAGGCCCCCTTAAGATAGGTGTTGATGATAACTTTTCTTTCAATTTCTGAAAGGAAAGTTGACAATTAGTATCCCAATGAAAATGTAAATCTTTGGAAAGAAATTTGAATAATGGAAAAGCTAATTTACTAAAGTTTTCAATAAACCTTCGATAATAGACTGCATATCCAAGAAAACTTCTCACGTCCTTTTGTTTTTTTTGTTCTAATAAATTCACAATGAGTTGTATTTTTGCAAGCTCCACATTTATTCCATGTGATGAAATATGATGACCTTACACTATCCCTTCAATTAACATCATGAAACATTTTTCAATGCTAAGGGAAAGATCTGATTCTATGCATCTTTTTAGGATTTTCTCTAAATTTTCCAAGGCATCTTCAAAGGTGTTTCCATACACAGAAAAATCATCCATATATACTTCTACACATTCATGAATTAAATCAGCAAAAATAGCTAGGATTGCTCTCTCAAAATTAATTGGATAATTACATAGACCAAAAGGTAAAACTTTATAGGCATATGTACTTGCAATTCTGATTTGATTGTATCCACTGAATCCATCTAAGAAGGAAAAATATATTTTCCCAGCTAATGCATCGAATACTTGATCAATGAATGGTAATGGAAAATAATCTTTAAGTGTTGTTTTATTTAACTCCCTATAATCTACACAAATTCTCCACTTTCCATTTTTCTTAGGAACAACCACTAACAGAGAAACCCATAGACTGTCAGATATAGGGTAAATAAATCCTACCTTCAATAACTTTTGCAATTCCTCTTTAACTATTTATTTCAGTATGGGGTCCATTCTTCGTTGAGGTTGCCTTAGAGGTCTTATATTATCATCTGTGTAAATATGATGAGTACATGTTTCCTAATGAATTCTTGGCTTGTCAGTATTTTCCTTAGAAAATGCCTTGTGATATTTATTCAATAATGCAATCAACTGTTCTTCTTGTGAAAAAGTAAGATGTGCACCAATATTCAAGTCTTTCCCAAGACTAATTTCGATGGTTTTTCTTTGAGAATTTGTTATTGAATGAACAGAAAAAAAAAATATCATCAAATGATGTTTCCAAGAGATAAGGAGACAAACTTCCAAATTTTTTATTCTTGAAGTGAATCAAATCTCATCATCCATGGTTTCCTGCCATCTTGGATCATGCCAAGCCTGCATATGGGACTATGGATTTGACCCCATCATCATGAAGCACCTTTCTAGGAGAAGTGGATATGTATAGCAGAGTGCAAGTTTTCATCCTATTATTGAGATTTTGTTCTTCTTCTATCATTTGGATACCCAGCACTATTCCCAACTGCTTAAATGAGCTTTCCTTTGATTGGGAGCAGGTGTTGGATATAGATATTTGTTTAACACTGGACTTGGATCTAAAGTAGCACGCTACATTATGAGGCAGTTATAGTATGTGGTATTGTTTGCATGAGAAGTGGATATACCTTGAGAGGAATAGCATTGGGAATCATAAGGGAGGGAACTCGACTATGTGAGAGTTGGGACCACTTAACAGGTATACCTGATTGTAATTTTACAATTTAATTATGTCAAAATATTTTCTTATTATGTTGTTTCTGTGAGTATTTTGGTTTTGTTTGGATAATTTTTTCTATGTTTTTTAAGTAGGGTGTTGTAAGGGGCACCTCCCTAGTAGTAGATGATATCGTACCTGCCTCGAAGTAGCGGGTATACATCGATGCAATTCTACAAATTTAATATGAAAAAAAAGGTTTGTTTGTTGTGTTTTTTCATGAGTATAATATTTGATTCATTTAGATAATGTTATCTATGTACTTGTTGCAGAGTGTTGATATGGGAAACCACCCAGTTGTTGATCAGACGATAGCAGCCTCAGGGAAACTCATATACCTAATTGTAATTGTACAATTTAAATACGTCAAAAAAATTTCTTACTATGTTCTTACCATGAGTATTTTGGTTTCGTTTAGATAATGTTTTCTATGATTTTTATGCAAGGTGTTGTAAGGGGAACCTCCCTATGAGTAGATTGGGGAAAGTCCCCTATAACCATTGATCTGATGAGAAGACAATCCTCAAGGCAGCAGGTCTAGCTCGATGGAATTATACAAATATAACATGGAGCATAATTATTTTTTTTAATTTCTTTTTCGTGTGTATATTGATTTCATTCTAATAATGTTTTCTACTTCTTTTTATTAATTCTTGCACATGATCTAGGAACTAAGAATCAATCTCATGAAAGCATAATCAACAAATACTCATGAAATGGTATTAATCGGAACCAGAATTGGTTTCCTTTCTGTACATTTAATAAACAATGAATGGTTACAATACCAATGTCGAGCAATAGCTTAACTCCATGAAGAATTCGAATACCTAAGGAGACAATTCGAATTCAGTGAGTGAGTCTAGCTTAAACGACTCTTAGCCATTCAATCACACTCAGTTAACCACTTGAACAAAACCCTAATTGACTCACCAAACCCTAACTGAAGTCAGAGTGCAATAAATGACTGAATCTCAACAGAGGGAGATCAAACACATGTCATAGCAAGCCATCCATCAACTGCTAGTGCTCCATGACTTCAATGAACCCCGATGAAGTTAACTGAAGCTGAACCGACCATCAGAAGTTGGTGGAGGTGCCTTGTTGACTCTAGATCATTAAATAATAATAAATAATAATTAAATAATATATTTAATGAGAGGAGGCACCCTAACTAACTGGTTGAACTGATTTTAACCACCAGTTAGCAATTAGGTGCATTAATATCACTCAGATCACCCCCGGAGTGCTCCAGTTAGCCTCCTTGACTGTAGTAGAAGGATAAGTTAGCCTCCTTTACTATAGGTAGGCGTGGGTGTTACTGGATGATGGCAATTAATTCTCCACTGATGTCAGTTAAACTTAGGATAGTGGTTTAACTAGGCCAATTCAACCAAAAAGTGTGTATGATGGTAAATGTCTCCAACACCCCCCCTTAAGAAGAGTTAGAAAACATAGATGCATAAAATGCTAGGGCCCTGGAAACAAAGGCCATAGGTCACCCTATACAATAAAGTAACTGCTTAATATAACCAAGGAAACGGGGAAAACCTCATGGGAAAAATACCCCCCTCAAACTAAGCAGTAAATCAAGAATTGGTTCTTTTATGCAACAACATCATGAGACTGTGCATGTGAACCTCTGAATCCAAACTAAATGAATATGTCTGGAGGAATATTCCACTTTGGAAGAAGAACAATGCACTCCACTGAATCAGAAATATAAACAGCTGCACGATGAAAACTGGACCCATGTAGAGCAACTGAAATCATCTGAAGAGAGAGCAAAGGTTCTTGAGGATTCGAACCATGTGTGGAACACTCAAGAAACTGATATGTTGCATCCTTGAATAGAAAACCATGAGTGGTAAAATCAGCCCCAATTTTTAGGAGCAAGTGTCCAAGCGGATGCAGAATGTCTTCCTCTTTACTAGTTATGTGAGGAGATGAGCTTGTGACCAAAGGTAGAGAATCCCTGGGAATCTGGAGAGCGAATGCTTGAGCTCCATAATATGATATAGCTTCAGAAATATCTAATGAATCACAAAATAAAATGTCAGCAACCTCATAAGAGGAAACTAACACCAAATCCCCAGCAGCAAAATTGAAGAAGAACTGTGGTACTTGATTTTTCACACCGGAATTGGTGAGAGCAGCTACAAGCATGACTGAAAGCTCTTGGATTTTACAATATGAAAAAAATAATATCAGATCAGAATGTAAATCATATCTAAATAAGTTCACAATAGATCCAAAACTATGAAATGAAATCAAATCCCCAGCAGCAGTTTTGTAGGAGACTTGCGGTACTTGTTTCTTCACACCATTGATGAGAACAGCTACAAGTAGTACTGAAGGTTTATGAACCTGAAATTTTGAACTAAGAAATATTAGATCAGATCCAAATAAGATCATATCAGATCCAATAAGGTTCATATCAGATCCAAAATGATGGTCAATTGAGACGGTGGATGCACAGTTGTCTTTTTCTTCAAAATTCTGAATTTTGGTGCATGCAATCCTGCAGGATTTTGCTGAAAGATCTAGATCATGGGGAGAAAATGTGTCACTCTTATAATATGATATTTCTTCCAAATAATCCAAGTTTTTACATATTTGCACACCAGCAGCAACATTAGAGGAATAAAAAAACAAATTTCTCTTCACTTTCGGAAGCAATTACTGGTAAATTTTGCACATAATTCAAAGGAAAATCACCGGTGAATGTTTGCATGGAAGTGCAGCATTGTTTTTCTTCAATATCAGAGATTTGAATGTCTTCTTCTGTTTCATCAATATGAGAAGATGAAATATCAGAGATCTCATGAACTTCTGGAGAATCAGGAGAAGGAGTCACTTCATGGAGACTTTCTTCAATTCGAATTGAATGTGTAGAAGATTCTGCTCCATCTTCATCATTAACAACTTCATCAGAGAGAGTAGAGGCTGAGAATTTTGAGTGAAGAACTCTTGTGGTGTTGGCTGTAATCTCCAAAGTACTATTATGATCCTCATTTTTCTTGCCAAAGGTTTTGTCCAATATTGTCCAGACTTCCTTTGGGTGTTCAACAGAACCAAGAATAAGGTAGTACAAGCTAGGAGAAAGGGCCAGACATATTGCTCCAATAGCTCTATCACCATCATTTAGCCAGTCATTCTCATTCTCATAAGACTCTTTTCCAAGTCCAATAGACACCTCATAGAGACCTCGTCTCTTCAGAGATGCAATCATCTTCAACTTCCATTCTGAATAGCTTGTGAATGGGGTGAGAAGAGGGATTGATGAGTCCATTCGAAGTTGTACCTATTAAGACCTGAAAATCAAAACAAAAAGGGGCACCGTAAGGTCAGACAGCCTGCACATTTTAGTCTTTCATCACACCCAGCATAGTCAATCAAGCAAGCTTGATCAACAAGTTCTTTACTTGGGATATTGAGTGGTAAGCCTTGGCTTCTGGTGCAGTGCTGGATTTTTGAGCTATTGCTCAAATTTCATGGAGAAATCTGTCAAAAATCTTGTTTTTGAGAGATAGATCTTTGATCCGCTGTATGCTCTAATACCATATTAATTCTTGCACATGATCTAGGAACTAAGAATCAATCTCATGAAAGAATAATCAACAAATACTCATGAAATGGTGTTAATCGAAACCAGAATTGGTTTCCTTTCGTACATTTAATAAACAATGAATGGTTACAATACCAATGTCGAGCAATAGCTTAACTCCATGAATAATTCAAATACCTAAGGAGACAATTCGAATTCAGTGAGTGAGTCTAGCTTAACTGACTCTTATCCATTCAATCACACTCAGTTAACTACTTGACCAAAACCCTAATTGACTCACCAAACCCTAACTGAAGTTGGAGTGCAATAAATGACTGAATCTCAACTGAAGGAGATCAAACACATGTCATAGCAAGCCAACCATCAAATGCTAGTGCTCCATGACTTCAATGAACCCCGATGAAGTTAACTGAAGCTTAACTGACCATCAGAAGTTGGTGGAGGCACCCTATTGACCCCAGATCATTAAATAATAATAAATAATCATTAAATAATATATTTAATGAGAGGAGGCACCCTAACTGACTGGTTGAACTGATTGTAACCACTAGTTAGCAATTAGGTGCATTAATATCACTCAGATCACCCCCGGAGTGCTCCACTTAGCCTCCTTGACTGTAGGAGAAGGCTAAGTTAGCCTCCTTGACTGTAGGTAGGCGTGGGTGTGACTAGATGATGGAAATTAATGCTCCACTGATGTCATTTAAGCTTAGGATAGTGGTTTAACTAGGCCAATTCAACCAAAGAGTGTGTATGATGGTAAATGTCTCCAACACTTTTTGGCAGGGGGATAATTAGGGAAATTCCTTAGTTGTGAATCAGATGACACCAGTATCGAGGAATCAGGTAAACCTAATTGTAATTTTATGAATCTATCATGATCAATATGTTTTGTTAATATATATTTTTTCTCGGTCTATTTCTTTCACGTCAGTAATGTTTTATATATTTTTGTTGCAGACCGTTGATTTGGCGTATGAACCAACGTCAAAGCAATCAATAGCTTTAGATGTGGATGAGTTGATGTACAATTCTGCCATTGGTTCTTCTCTAGACCCAATTAAGATGGTAGAGAAGGACTTGAGAAAAAATAATGAGGATATCCTTTGTCTGTTATTCATTCATCCGCTAACATATGAGATTAAATCCAAAGTTGGTGTTTTCATAAAGAGATGGCATGCCTTGCAAGTAAGTTGCAGAATCTTGAATCATAATATAAATTCATTTAGTACTTTATAATTTTACTTGTATATGATGGTGAACTTATAAAATATGGTTTTTATTTACGGGATTTTTTGCGACCACACACTAGTGGTCAAGGTGGTGTTGGCCTCAGTGATGTTTGTGGAGAGTCATCACATGAGAAAACGACTCCACGTACATCTCAAGTGTAATTTCTATCGACTAAAAATTTGACAACATGTTTCACGACACCCTCTGGTCCAGTTGTGAGTGCAGCCACTAGTGACCGATGTACACCAGATCGTGTAGAAGAAGGGTCATTGCAGAGCCTGCTAGTATTGATATTGTTGAAGCAACATTTCCTAGATATTCCTGTGTCACTAGAACGGGTACAATACAAACAACATTCTTGGTGGATGAAGAGCAGCAGTTCCAATAAAGATATAAAATATCCCAGGTAATTATTATGCATTGTTCAAGTTAGTGTTTATAATTTGATTGCAATATACCAATAAAAAATTGTCTTTCAACTAATGATGGCATGATCTTTTTGCAAGGAATGATGTTTTTTATAAACATCTAAATGATTTGTCCTTGGAGATATTTGGGCCCGATATCCTGTTGCAGCTGCAACTTTTCCGAAATTTCTAAAATTTTGGACCCTCCTTGTTGAAGGCCATTTGTTCCTACTCTGCTACATGTTTGGATTGTTTGAGGCCAATTTTTCTTGCTATTCGGGATTTCGTTTGGGTCTGTGCATGTTGTGGACTATAAGGCTCAGCCGGTTTTTTCGATTTTTTATCTTTGAAGTTTAAAATGGGTTTTTTAGTTGCCATTCTTTCAGAGGTTAGTTAGAGGTGGTGCCGATAATTAAAGTCTTCGCTGAACCCGGGTTCTATTTTGAAAAATACCTTGCTTTGCGATTTTTCGGAAATTTTTTTGACTTGGATTGAAGGTTGAAGGCTGACTGAGATCCATCGTTGCGGCCCCAGAATAGACTAATTGCTCACCGGACTGTTTGTCCTTTCGTCGATGTCCTGCTTTTTGTTTTTCCTATGTTGACTTGTCTGTGGGTTTTCTTGACCTTTTAACTCCCGCCATTGTGGCTGTGTAGCTCACTAACTATCTGATGCCTGCAGAGGATCCGACCCCCGACGTTTTATCGTGCCAATTTTGGTCTATGTGCCGGAACCCCTAGATTGTAGGATATCTGTCTTTGCGGCTGCATAGCCCGCTACTGAACCGATGTCAAGTGTTTCGATCCGCCGATGGGGTTTTTTATGCTCATTTCTTAATCATTTTCCCATCGATTGTTATGAGATCATTTTTGTTTCGTAAGAGACCTATGTGCCTTGTTTAGGTTGAGTTTGCACATAAGAACCTAGCTCCGGTCTTCTCTTCTTTAGTACTCATTTTATTAATATTATGGTTTATGTTTGTTAAATATAGTGGGAATAAATGATGAATTCTCATTTGATCACAGACAGACATGGGAATTTTTCTCAGATCCCTTCGAATATTATTGTGGCGAAGAAGGTGCAGTTGGAGGACAAAGCATGTTAAAGCATAAGGCAGCAGAGTCGTTGCTCGAGGAAGAAAATTATAAGGGTCTGAAGAAGGACCAAGGAATGGTAGAGCGTAATCATTAGAGAGCAAAGGCTTAGGCTTGGGCATTCCGGCAGTTACCTAGCTATGCCCATTTTTTATAAAAATCTTTATTTGAAACATAATATTGAATCATGAGCATTCGCAAAACGACAAGACTGGAGATTGAGACGTTTGTGAGACAACCGAAAGGTTGGGCTGGTTCTTGTATAAATGGAAAAAGAGAAAGAGAAGTGGTTTTTTCCAGGAGAAACTTGTGAACTACTTGTTGTAAGAGGAACTATTTCATTTTGCAATAATAAAATTACAATTTTGCCTGTTGGAGAAAGTGTTGTGTGGAATGTTCAAATGTGATGAAATGAACAATGTTCAAGGGGAACTATTTCATTTTCAGCTGTGTTCATTAACTGTGAGATCGTTCTAACTTTATGAGCCTATGTTCTTATTTGAATGTTCTCTAGTTTATTCTATGATAATTTCCACTATGAGTAATGAATGTCTTAACAGATGACGAGCTATCTTGTTGTGCATATCTGTATTCATGTTTATGTGTTTTGATGCTAAGAACAGCTATATGTGATTTATCTTAACATATGAACAGTATTACATTACTCATGAATTGATAATCTTGCTCCCTAGGAACAGCTTAGTTAATATTTTTTTTTTCAGTTGTGTGTGATTTAGATGCGAGAGAGTCTAAGACGAGAGGTAAGAACCTGCGTATCACATTGTGACCACTCCTCGCATTCTTCATCAATCTGCATCTTAGATAGGCACTTGCATATCATATTTAAAGTCAAAATACAAAAATATACACGATGGACCGGGCCGCAACCGGTAAATCCCTTTTGTTACTTGACCTACGGTAGCCGGACCACAAACCGGACGGATTCCCTACACCAAATAGTCACGGGCTTCCTCTTGTGTCTGAGTATTTCTAGAGACCTCCTTTTCCATATTGATGGATTGACATCACCGAATGAAGTATGGGAGAAGCTTGTTGATCTTTTTGGAAAGACAAATGAGATGAGGGGACATCAAATCGAAAATGAACTGATCTCCATGAGTCCAAATAGCTTTGAATCCCTGCAACTCTATTTCTCCAAGTTCAAAGCACTTGTTTTGCAGCTAAAACAATGTGGGATCGAAAATAAGGATGATCAGCTGGTCTTGGACATACTCTCGAAGCTTGGCCCTGACTATTCATTGTTTATTTCAACCTTCTATGCCACAAAGTTGATAGCTCAAACCTGGAAGATGCCTAGCCTTGCAGATTTCATGGAATCTCTCACACAAGAACAAGACAAACTGGTGATGATGGGCACCATCAAACCATCCAAAGACCAAGCTCTGGTTGCTGGAGATTCGAGGGTGGATTCAAAAAGCAAAAAGAAAGCTAAAAAGCCACCTAAACAAAAGAGAGACAAGAACAAGTCTCTGGAGGAGCCTCAAGGTTCCAAGAAGAACTAACAGAAGAAGAATAATAAAGGAGAAATGAGCAAGTGCGCATACTGCAGTAAGGGCAATCATACTGAGAGCTCCTGCATGAAGAAGCAAATAGACATGCTAACCCAACTCCTGGAGAAGAATGGCATCTCCCTTCCAGACAGCTCAAAGAAGAGAGAAGGAGGATCAAGTTCAGAAGACAGAGAGAGAGTTCATGCATTGGTTGCTGGCACATCAAGCTCGCCTAGTTTCATCATTGATTCTGGAGCTTCAAGACATATGGTTTCGACCAAGAAGGCATTCTCCTCACTTGACATGTCGAAAGGTCCACCAATAGTACTGGGAGATGACTCTCTCATTGAAAGTTTGTGCAAAGGGAGGATTGATCTTGATCATGGTTAGTTCAGCAATGTGTTGTATGT
Organism: Pseudotsuga menziesii; assembly: GCA_001517045.1. NCBI lineage: Eukaryota > Viridiplantae > Streptophyta > Pinopsida > Pinales > Pinaceae > Pseudotsuga > Pseudotsuga menziesii. The sequence continues at coordinate 245,446 of LPNX010832519.1, forward strand.
TCCTGCTCTTGCCTCCAACTTCTTATCAGTGTATCAGATGACTCACATTGGGTCTCCAAAGAAGGTCATATTCTCCCCTGATGAATTTGAGATCACAGAGATCTCAAGTGGTAAAATCATTGCAAAAGGAGTTGCAAATCATACTTCGAAGGTATACATGTTCTCACACTTCCTACCCTACTCAAACCCCTCTGCTCTTCCGATTCATGCTAATGAGGTAAGCAAGCTTTGGCATGAAATATTTGGCCACCTAAATTACAAGTATGTTTCTAATCTTAGTGAAAAAGAGATGGTCATAGGGTTAACAAAGATAAAATTTTCCAAAGGAGTCTGCCAAGGTTGTATCCTAGGAAAACACCGAGAGCATAAATTTGAGAGAGCTAGTCATGAGAGAACCTCTGCACCCCTCGAGTTGATCCACAGTGATGTTGCTGGCCCATTCCCTCATATGTCCATGAGTTAGGCCAAATATGCATTGAATTTCATAGATGACTTTTCCAGGTATTGCTGGGTTTACTTCCTGAAACACAAGTCTGAAGTTTTTGGCCTCTTCAAATTCTTTAAGGCTTTGGTTGAAAACCAATCTGGGAGGAAAATCAAGGTCCTCAGATCTGACAATGGTGGTGAGTATGTCAAGTCTAAGTTTATTCAATATTGTGCAGATTTTGGTATTCAGATGCAGCATTATATCCCTTACACACCACAGCAGAATGGTGTTGCTGAGAGGAAGAACAAATCACTGAAGGAGATGGCAACATGCATGATGGAGGCCAAAACTTTGCCACCAAAGTACTGGGCTGAAGCTATAAACTGTGCAGCCTATATCCAGAATAGGGTGCCTCATAAACATCTTGATGGTATGACTTCTTTCGAAGCATGGAGTGGGCACAAGCTAGATGTGACCCATTTCAGGATTTTTGGCTCAAAGGCTTGGGCTAGAATTCCAACATAAAAGAGAAAGGATTTGCAGCCCCAAATCCAAGAGTGTCTATTTGTTGGGTACTCTGAATATTGAAAAGGGTACAAGCTGATAAATTTGAGCACAAACAAAGCCTTCATTGAAAGGTGTGTTCAGTTTCAAGAAGAACCCCTAGCAGCAGTGGAAGTTGGAGAAGCCTCTTCACCACCAGATCCTCTGAAAGTAAGTGAAGAGATTGTTGAACATGCTTATTCTGATATGTCTGATAGTGATGAATTTATTGCATATCCTAACAGCCCTACAAGGCCAAAATGGGCAGCCAAGACCATTCATGCAGCAGGAGAGCTAGTTGGGAATCCTAATGACCCTAGGAGGACTAGATCTCAATTTGAGAATGCTCTGTGCATGAAGGATCCTATGTTTGCTTAGAAATGCTATCTGATGTTGGAATCAGATCCTTAGACATATGAAGATGCAGCAGGATATCCAAGATGGCAAGCATCCATGAAGGAAGAGTTCATCTCACTCCAGAAGAGCAACACTTGGGAGCTGGTTGATCTTCCCCCAAGGAGGAAGCTAGTTCAGTGTAAGTGGGTGTACAAGACCAAATTTGCTGCTGATGGTTCACCTCTAAAGTACAAGGCCATATTGGTAGCCAAGGTCTACTCATAGGTTCATGGCATAGATTACAATGAGACCTTTGCACCAGTGGCAAAGATGGACTCCATCAAGCTAGCCTTAGCCATTGCAGCTTCAAAGCAATGGGAGGTACATCACATGGATGTAAAGTGTGCCTTCCTGAATGGAGATCTCACTAAATATATATACATGCAGTAGCCTCAAGGATTATCTACTAACCCATCTCTTGTGTGCAGGTTGAGAAAGTCATTGTATGGGCTAAAGCAAGCCCCTAGGGCTTGGTATGCCAAGATTGATAGCTTCTTGCTATCACTGAATTTTGTTCAGTGAAAATCAGATCCAAATGTCTATTTGAAGTTAATTAATGGTTCATTAATGATCATTGTGTTATATGTTGATGGCCTTCTCATTACAGGCAGCTCAAAGGATGAGATTGCTTCCTTGAAGGGTGCAATGAACCAAGCCTTCTCCATGACAGATTTGGGGCTCTTAAGCCAATTCTTAGGGCTTGATATTTCTCAAACCAAAGCTGGAATCAAGGTGCACCAGTCCAAGTATGCCTTGGATTTGCTGAACAAATTCAGAATGAAGGATTGCAATCCAAGCAAGACTCCTTTCCTTTCAGGAGTGAAGCTTGAAGAAGATGATTCTTCACCTATGGTAAACAATACACTGTATAGGCAATTGATTGAATGTTTGTTTTATCTTACACATACTAGACCTGATATTTCTTATGCAGTAAGTGTGGCTTCTAGATACATGGATCAGCCTCATGAGATCCATTGGAAAGCAGCCAAAAGGATCCTTAACTTTGTTCAGGGAACAAGGACACATGGGATCTTCTATAAAGCTAAATCTGATCTTGATTTGATTGGGTTTACTGACAGTGATTGGGTAGGTGATAGCACAAATATAAAGTCCACATCATGATATGTGTTCATGCTTGCAGAAGGCCCAATCAGCTGGTCAAGTAAGAAACAGAGCGCCATTGCACTCTCATCTACAGAAGCAGAGTACATAGGAGTTGTAAATGCAGCAACTCAATGTTTATGGTTGCAAGGGTTACTTGGAGAGTGTGGCTTCGAATCAGAATACTCAACTACTATCTACTATGATAACCAGAGTACCATTTGAATCTGCAATGATCCAGTTCAGAATCATAGAACCAAACACATTGAGATCCATATGCACTACATCAGAGAGCTTGTGCATGATGGCACCATTCACCTACTCTTCTGTTCATCTTCAGAACAAGTAGCTGATATCTTCACCAAAGCATTTTGTGAGAAGACCTTCAGCAATCTAAAATCACTGCTGGGGATTTCTGATCATGCTGTGAAGCATGAGTGAAGACAAGATTTCCAAATTTTGTTTTACAGTCCATGTTTAAGGGAGGATTTTCCCACTGGGTTTTTTCCTCTTTCCTTGGTTAAATGGACATGCAGTATGTAAAGGGTGACTAAGACTTGTTGCTAGGCCCTATAATTTTCTAATATTTTACTCATAAGTCAAGCTTAAGGGGGGGTGTTAGAATAATCAACCCATAGTTAGCTACCTTAGACATTAATTAATCCATTTTTGTCTTATTTGCCTAGTTTCTATGTTCCATCATATGCAAGTTGTCATCTACACATCCACAGTGGTAAAACTTGCTAATTTTGACTCATGGAGCACTTGGGAAACCTCAAGGAATCAAATATGCTTTATTCCTGGCCTCCTAGGCGCCCTTCTGCTTTTTCTGCTTTATTGCCTGCTTTTTCAGTGCTTTAAGGCAATTGGGAAAGTTTGACTAGGTGAGGTTAACTAGTTTTTTGTCCTCCACATCCTCCACTCTTTTATCCTATGAAAAGCATGTATGAGTTGTCCTTCCATTACCTTTTAGCTTGCCCAAGTGCTTTTTCCAATTCGTGAGCTCCTTGACTGTTTTGGAAACTACTTTATGCACCTATGGGGGATTTGCTTAATTTTAGTAAGCCTGCTTTTGACTAGATTCGAATTGCCTCCTCATGCATTCGAATACCTTATGTAATTATTTATTGCAACAGCCTATGATGTTACAAGGTTGGCTATTGTACACTAAGTTAATACAGTTTAGTGTTCAGCTCCATATTCAGTCTCTTTTGTGAGTGATTTTGCATGTACAATTGATAATTGTTGTGAGTGTAATTGTTCTATCACTGGGTTCAATTTCCACACCAAAAAATCAATCTGATGCAGATGCCTCTCCTGAAGGGAAGGTCATGAAGTTAGGAAATATGATCCAAGAACTACAAGCCAAATCTAGTGAACTTTCAAGTACAAAACAACCTAGGACACCTCTAGAGATCAAGGAAGAAAGAGAAAGGAATATGGAAAAAATGAATAGCATAATTGAAAACATCATAACTCTAAAACCAAGATGTGTTGATCCATATGAATAAAGTTCTCATCTATGGGGACATCTAGTTGTCAATGAGCCGTTAAAGGATCAAGAATAAAAGATACAAAAATCACAAGAAACAGAGCAAAATTTGCAACACTTTAACCACCTTATCAGCTGCTAAAATTATTAACAGCAAGCAATATCATGGAATAACAATTGAAGAGAGCTAACAAACTTGAACCTTTGCAAGAAGAGGCTGCTCAAATTATGGATCTTTTTAAAATTTTCAAAGAGAGATCAAGGAAGTAGTAGAAGAATGCTTAGAAAAACTGAAGGCATTCCCCAATGAACAAGTAGAATCCTTTTGCATGTAGATATTATGTGCACTTTTCATGTAGGTATTAGGTCAAAATTAAATAAACTAAATAAATGTTTTCTCACATAAAGGCATTATTTCCAATAGTAAAGATTAATTCCCAAGGGGGGTTCATGTTTAGTTTCATTAAGGAAAAGTGGCACCTCTGTTATGTAATCCTTGTTCCATTTCCTTGTGTCAGATCATGGACCTTGTTTGTGTTATTTATTTGTAAATTGTTATGGATATTACATTGAACAATGTGTCATGCCATATATTAAATGGTATTGCAAACAACATGAGTTTATGATATTGCAAAGACCATAAGGTCTTTGATTACTAACTACAAGGTCTTCTTATTCCTATAATCTACTTTGATATCCCAGACCTTTCCTTTTCTCGTCGATGGAACAATATTTAATTGCAATGGGAATGGAACCCCTATCTTTCCTTATGGATCAATTTTTAGCATGTCTAGAATTTTGAGAATATTTTAAAGGTTCCAAAATCCTACCCCTAATTGAGAGCTAGATATTGTCTAAATTTGAGCCTCTAAAATATTCTCAAAATTCCATACTCAACTAGCTCAAATGTCTACATAATATTTGAATGCTAAGTCCTCTCTAAAAAGACTCTCCCCGCATTTGAATCATCAATTGCGGATGGCTCATGCGATTTTGAATTCTTCACATTCAATATTAATTAAATGCACATTCATAAATGGATTTTCCTCAACATTCATGTAGCCACCCTATAATAATATTATTGGTTTTCCTTGTTAGTGGCTACTAGTAGTTTCCAATTCACCTAGATAGTTATCATATGATAGGAACTATCACTAAGGATATTGACCAAATCCAATGGTGAAAACCCTATTTCATAAAACTTAGGTATAAATAAGAACATATTGGATTTGCAATGAGAAGCTTGGAATGATAATGTGTGCATGGCAATATAAAGGAGTTTGCAAAACAAATTTCGTGTTTGATATTTTCATACAACCACGAAATACATCCACGTAGAATCGAGGCATGGATCAATTAATGTGGTCTTGAATTTATGAGTTGAAAGACGATAAACACACTGAGACACCATAGTGCAAGAATATTATACTATGCCATATTAGTATTAAAACATAGTAGAATGTTTCATTATTAAGCCCATAACTAGTGTAAGAGGATACATTTATATTCATATGGAGGAATATAGATGTTCACAGACATGTAATTATCACTTTCCCCTATACTTGAATAATAGGTTCTTTTAGTGGTCAAGATGGCCAAATCACTTCCATTCTTTTGTTAATTTTGTCACATGAATTGAATCAACAATGCATTTGTTACACCTAAATATCGTCATCATCTTGATCATGATATACATATCTGTTGAGGACTAGAAAATTACAAGTAACAACAGTAGGGATTCTCCCCAATAAGTGTTCCCAGTTAGATAGTTATTGTTTGGTATGGGGAATCCGTCCGGTTTACGGTCCGGCTACCATAGGTCAAGTGACGGTTAAAATGTTTCACCAGTTGCAGCCCAGTCCACCGTTTAGGTGTATTTTTATTTTTTATCTTTATGTATGATGTGCAAGTGCCTAACTAAATGCAGGTGATAGAGATAATGAGGAGTGTCACAATGTGATGCGCAGGTTCTTACCTCTCGTCTTACCTCTCTCGCTTCTAAATCACAAATAAAGAAAACTAACTAAGACTAAGTAACCTATCCCTGGGGAGAAATAATATAATAAATGGTGAGTAATATATTGTATAACATGTATTAAGAAAATTACAGATAGCTGTTAACATTTCTAAACACGTGAATAATAAGAGACAGATGAACAAAGTGATAGCTCATTGTTAATTAAAACATTCATTACTCAACTATGATTGTGGAAATTTCACAGAAATAAACAAGAGCACATTCACAACATGAAAGAATTCATAAGTTAGAACGATCTTACAGTTCATGGAAACAAGCTGAAACAGAAACAGTTCACATTCAACCAGCCCATGGAAAACATTTGAAACTCCACAGTTCTTTCTCCAGTCGAAAAGTATAACTCTTTATTATAAGATGAATTAGTTCTCCTTACAATAATCTTGCACCAAGATGGTCTGAAAAAAGTTCTCTCCTACCTAAAACTTGCCTATATTTATACAAAAAGCAAAAAAAATTGGGTTGCCCCTTGCCGCCTTTTGGGCTTCCGACCTTTCTTTTACAAAAAAATTGTCTTGTAGCTTGTGCACAAAATAAATATAATATATTACATTATTTATCAATATTCGAAAACATTCAACTAGGAGGGCCCAACATATTCGTTCATGGACTTTCTCCATATATTTTCCTCGGCTGCTATATTCTCAAAACCAGAAGGTTCGAGAAATTTGATAGTAAATTCGTGATGAGCAGCTTAGGTCTTTATACCCGCTATCCTAGCAGGAATCAAGTGCAATTGGTCTTCTAGCAAGTGGATGCTCACAGCTTCATGTGCCACTTCAATCTTTAGTATCTTTTCCTCCAACTCCTTGACTTGTTGGATGGCTCATTCATATTCGTTGTATCTGTCCTGTAAATCTTAAGAAACATTTCAGGTTTCGGTAACACTACCAATCTCTTTGTAGTGGAGGTCTAGCACCAATTATAGGTTAGGAACACTCTCCTACAAAATTCAGCACAGGCACCCTGTCTTCTCTTCACTACCTTCTTTTATTCCTCAGTTGCATTGCTGGAAAAATCAATCAGCTCGTATTCTTGCTTTACTGTCTCCTGATCTTTGACACATATATCTGTGGGATATTCTTTGTTTTCTTCTACCCAAGCCACCCTTCCCCGCAGAGTCTCCAAAATATCATGGGTTCTATCCAAAAAATATGAAGGTGTACTTACAAGTTCTTCTAATCTGATGTCTATTTGTTGGACTTTAAATATTTCTTCAGCTATCTGCAATCGTATTTGATTAATATTATTTCTAAGCATAAGAGCATGCTTCTTTAAAGGTTTGATATCAACCTTCTGCTCCATAGCTATCTTTAGTGAAGCTGCTAGTGAACTCTTTTGTTCCTTCAAGGCTGCTATTTGAGTCTCATATAGCTTAGCCTCCCCTTCCGCAGTGGTTTTTTGCTCTTCTAACTCTGTCACTCTACCTTCTAATATTCTCTTTTCTTTATGCAATTCTTCAACTGATAACTGAAAATGATTTTTCTCAGCCTCCAAACTCTAATATTTCAACTGTAGTTTTCCCAACTCTGTTGAGGTAGCCTGAGAATTCCTCTCCATACTTTCTGCAAATACTACCAGAGCATCTTTATCTACCTGCAAATTTTGACATTCTACCTTTGAAACTTTGACCTCACCGATCATGTCCTCATACTTTCTCTTCAAATTCTGGCTTTCATCCCTTTCCTTTTTCAAAGTTTCTTTCAGCTGGCCCACTCTCTTCTGAGATTGCTCGAGGTCAGTCATGATCCTATCCACGTTGTCTTCAGTGGCTAGGGTTATGGCTACCCCAGCCCTCGCTAATAATTGTGGATCCTTATGTGTACCGTGAAATACTCTTTTGTCAGTTACCATCATTCTTGGTTTACCCCCAGTGTCCACCTTCTTTTCAGTTCTCTTGACAATCCTCTTTTTCACTTTATCGTAAAATATAGTATTGAAATCTGGCACTTCCTCTCCTTCCATAGGAATGAAAGGAATTAAATCCAGTCCAAAAAATTACCCTAAACCTTCTGCTACTATACTGCTAGAAGGAACAATAGGCTTTAATGGGTTACTATTAGTCTGATCTTGTTCTTGGTCTGTAGGGTCTTGTCCTTCTAGTATCTCTGTTGTTGAGCTTTCAGGTGCTTTTTCTATTTGTTGTTTCTCTTTTTGGACACCTTCTAATATGAACCCTTCACTATTTGCCTGCTTTTTCCAAATTTCATCTTCTTCTTGTTTTTTCCTTTCTTCTTCAGCCTTCTTGGTTTCTTCCTCTACAGCTCGTTTCTTTTCTTCCTCTTCTGTCCTCAGCCAATTCTCTGCTTCCTGTACAAGTCTGTTAGCCTCCTCCTCTCTCTTCTTTGCTTCTTCTTCCTCTTTCCTTTTCTATTTTTCCGCAAGCTTTCCTTTACCACCCGCAATTGTTATTTTTTGCTTGAATCTTTTTCTAAGGGATTTCATGTTCTTAGTGTTGTGGAAAGTCTTCTCATCTCTGTCCCAAAAATTTGTGTACTCAAAATGAACTCTAGATTCTTTGCAGTAAGTAGCTACTTTGTTTTCGGAATCATTTCTATGGAAATTCAACCTTTTAACCTTTTAACCCTTATTGGGAGACCAACTTCGAAGAAAAACCTCAATGCCAGCTGCTTATCGCTCTATTCCCACGGTGAACTGCTTAGGCAAGACATCAGAAATCAGAGGCAATAATCTCTTTGGAATCTGCATAAAAAACAAGAAGCTTTCAGCTCAGCTCAAAACTAACCTTTCGTAACGTCGATCGGCGGATAGACTAACAACTCCGGTTTGATCTAGAAAACCAATCCAACAACGATATTTCCCACTTAATTGGTTATCGAAAGAGGATATTTGAATGGACATCCGATTCGTCGGATCCACTTTGAACTAAGGCGTCGAAACCTTGACAGACAAAAACTGAAGGATAGACAAACTTAATCCCGACGACGCTTCGATTTTGATCTCGGAAAGCTCCCAATAAAACCCATCGGAAAGCTAGCGGATTGTTCCTCCGCAACGTCGAAAGACTAGTCAACTAAGTATCCGATATCGGAAATCTAGTTTACTGAGCATCCAATACAGACATGCAAAAAGACTAAGTTTTTTCGAAAAAAAAAATTGAGCCCTAGGAAAACTTGGGTCAAAATAAAACATCCCTAGGCTGTCTAGATGCTAGAAAAATAATAAAAAAAGGGGGGGGGACCCTAAAAATAAAAAGAATTTGGGGAAATAGTTGCAACTGCAACAATTGGCAACTACCTGGCGGACACATATCTCTGAACAACTTTTCTTTGATAAAACAGACTATTTTGATGGTACCATTTTACTAGATTTCTTCAAGATATTTGGATTCTTAAATGCGAGATTTATGCACTTTAACCATTAATTATAGTCCAAGTTTAAGAAGGGGAACCAAGATTTCAAAGTCTGGATAACCATTGATTATAGTCCAAGTTTAAGAAGGGGAACCAAGATTTCAAAGTTGAGAATATGAATTTGATTTTACCTTTGCCGTTAGGTGGCTTCCAACTTAGACACCACAGGATCATAACATATGGTAAACAGATATATCTATTTGTTCTTCATTCCCATGCCAATTTGCACTTTTATGCTTCTGGACTTTTAGTCCTTTTGAGTCCTCCTGATTGCTTTCTTTTCTGAATTTTAATTCAACCTCCTCTATCCATAGTGTCCTTTTGTGTGAGATATATTTTAATTTTAACTCACGGACGGAGAAGAAATTTGGCAATCTCACTCATACTAACATGGTTCAGTACATGTTTTTTATACATATTGATTTTTAGGAGATTTTGAATCTCATTAGCCTTTTGGCTTTCAATTTATGGCATGGGATCATTTAAATATAATACAATGTTTACCTTGCTTCCTTTCCATGGGTCTTTTGTTGTTACCCCCTAGGACATCTTTAATGTGAGATGAATGGAGCCTCAAAATAGTACTCTGGAATTTTCTATCCTTAGTTATTTCACAAGGATTAAGCAGGACTTCAATGTTTTCATAACCATTTAGAAAATCTACTTATCTTGAAGAAAAAATTTTAAACATTATATGAGTCAATAGTAGGCAGTCTTATGATCAAAGAATCCAGTTAATACAGAATTCTGATGAACTCCATACAACCAAAAGTCGTGTTGTTTTATTGAAACATAAGCAAACTAAACTTGACAATCAATCAAACTCTAAGCAAGTAAAAGCAAGCAACTAAAGCTGATCTAAAGTAAGAAACAAACCAAAACGTTTATTTATGTACAAGAAAAACAAAACAAAAATGATCAAGAAAAATAAGGCTTGATAACTAAACCATTTACTGGTAAGTTCTCCTCCCACCCCTATAAGTCTTACAACTTGTAAGTCGAGGGGCCTAGCTTTGCTGCAATCTGAAAAGGGCCTTCCCATAACTGGTGAAACTTAGTGTGCTTTCCCTTCTCATCATGTGGGTGATCCCACTTAAGAACCAGATCTCCTACTTCGAACTCTTTGTTCCCAGCTTTGTGCTTGTCAAATAAACGCTTCACCATCTCTTGTTGATGCTTAAACCTCTCCCAGGATTTGGACCTAGACTCTTCTGACTTCAACAAATTATAAATTCGGATTTGCAAAATTTCATTATCAGTGCCCCTAGACTCTTGGGCTAGTATGGAAGATGGCAATAGAATATTAGGAGGGAGGATAGCTTCTTTTCCATAAACGAGAGTGTATGGTGACACACCTAAGGAATTCTTGGGTGTGACTCTATCAGCCTAGAGTGCATTAGGTAAAGCTAAATGCCAGCTCCTCTGATTTTCTATCACTATTTTCTTTAAAATTCTAATCATATTTTTGTTTGTAGATTCTGCCAAACCATTTCCTTGTGGATAATAATTTGTAGAATAGTGCAGCTTAATTCCTCTTTCATTAGAAAACGCAGTTAATCTAGTAGAAGAAAAATAAGAAGCATTGTCAAAAACCAGGGAAATTGGAACCCCAAACCTCGTCATAATGTGGTTCTGCAAGAAATCCATAACTGTGTATTCATTTACTTTCTATAGCGGTATGGCCTCTACCCATCTGGTGAAATAATCAATTGTTGTCAAAATATACTTGTGTTGTAATGAGGAATTTGGGTTTATTTCTCCGATAATGTCGATTCCCCATTGTTCAAATGGTTCTGAGATAATTATTGGTTTCAATGGTCCTGTTGCTTTAGCTTGTCTTCCAATGCTTCTTTGGCAAGTATCACACTTTATAACATGAGCATGAGCATCTCTAAACAATGTTGGCCAATAACATCCAGCTCTGAGAATATTATGTGCTGTTGTGTCCCCAGAAAAGTGACCTCCAACAGGTCCATCATGTAAATCTGCTATGACCTTCTTTGCATCTTCTTGTTCCAAGCATCTAAGGAAAACTCCATCATAGTTCTTTCTGAAAAATACTCCATCAATACTATGATATAAAGCTGATTTCAGACGTAATGCCCTTCTTTGCTTGGGACCCCAATGCTCTGGCAAATACCCTTCTTGAAGATAGTGAACTAGATCCCGATACTAGGATTCTGGAGTTGTAAACGAAGGACATACATCCACCATGTGTAGTTCAACTTCATTATCCCAGCTGCTATCTTCATTGTTTTGACCCTCATCCATTAGTTTACAAAGTCCTTGTCCCTTAACTATGGTTGCTAGTTTGAATTCAAGATCATATTCTTGCAAAGCAGTCACCCGGTTACCTCTTCTCTCTCCCAATTCTTTTTGCACAAAAAGGGATCGTAGTACTAGGTGTGGGACTATTACTTTGGTGCGATTCTTAAGTATATATGGCTTGAATTGCTTTACCACCTTAAAAACTGCATAAGCTTGTTTATCAACCGTGGGATAATTCAATTCAACCCCTTGCAGACCAGTGCTCATAAATGATATGGGGTACTCATCTCCCCCGTATTCTTTCTGTGTATGCATAGCTTCTAATGAATCATCAGACGCAAAAGTTTACAAAATAAAATCCTTTTCAAAATTTGGACTTTTGAGTGATGGTGCATGAGAAACAGATGTTTTTATCTTGCTGAATGCATTCTTCTCCAATCAATCCATTTGAACTACACACTCTGCTTAACCATTTGTTGCAAAGGTTTGACAATTTGAGCAAAGTCTGGTACAAACCTTTGCACAAAGTTGATTGTCCCCATAAAAGATTGCATACCTTTTTTATTATGGGGTAAAGGGATCTTCTCTATGGCTCTAATCCTCTCCAGGTCTATGGAGATCCATTTTTTAGAAATGACATGACCCAGTAGCTTTCCTTCTGTGACTGCAGACACACATTTCTTGGGATTTAATGAAATGCCATATTTTTGGCAATGCTCGAAAATCTATTTCAAATGAAATGCATGCTCTTCTCTCTTCTTTGAAAATATTGTAACATCATCTAGATAAACCACAACACTACGGGAAATCAGACCGCAGAAATCTATATCCATATCCCTCTGGAATGTAGCTCCAGCATTGATAAGTCCAGAGGGCATCCTCTTATATGCAAAAGTTCCCCGCTTGGTTCTGAAAGTGGTCTTGAGCCTATCCCCTTCTGCTACTAATACTTGATTGTAACCGGAGAATACATCCAGTAGAGAGAACAGTTTGGAACCTGAGACCATCTGTAGTATTTGTTCCATGGGTGGGACAAGATAATTATCTTTATCTGATGCACGATTAAGATTTCTGAAATCTACACAAATTCTGATTTCACCAGACTTTTTTCGCACGGGTACCAAATTAGAGACCCATTCTGAATGTTTGACTTTAAATATGATTTTAGCATCTAGCATCTTTTTCACTTCGCTTTGAATTAGTGGTTCAAGCTTGGGATGCATTTTCCTCGGAGGCTGTTGATAAGGTTTGACTCGAACCTTGAATGGAATCACATGTTGTATAATTTTAGTGTCATACGTCTTTAGGTCTTCATAAGTCCAAGCAAATACATCTTTATATTGTCTAAATAAGATGATGAATTTACTCCTTTCACCGGGTGAACAACACTTCCCCAAATTTACATATTTGGGTTCAGCTTCAGTCCCTAAATTTATCAGCTCGAATTGTAAAGACGAGCTATGACTCTTGACATTCGCTAGCTTTCTGAACTTGTTATCTAAATCAAGCATTTGTTCCAAGGTCCTAACTCGTTTTGGAATGAAATTCCTAAACTTTAATTCCGCTTGATGTTCTTCGTTATCTATTATTGCTCCTTTGAAAGTATCATCATTCATCAAACACTCCAAGATTTGTTGATCATTGTCAAAAACCCTTAGATTTTTGATGTTATCTGGAACAGAAGGCCTGAAAAGTAATTCAATAGAGCATCTATTATTTGAAGGTACTAATATTGCAGCTGAGGTAGCTAGTAAGTCAGTTGCTGCATTCTTTAATCTAGGAATTGACACAATATTGAATGCATGAAAATTTATCAGCAAATCCCAAACTTCATTTTGGTAAGCCTTCAAATGTGGTGAAATGCAGTGTATTTTATTCCGAACTTGCTTAACCACGATTTCAGAATCTCCATATACTTTCATATTTTTTACTTTCAATTCTATTGCTTTTTTAAGTCCCTGAACTAGTGCCTCGTACTGGGCTGTGTTATTTATGCATTCGAATTCTAACCTACATGAAAGAAAATGTTTATTTTTTTCTAGATCAATCAGGACACAGCCAGCTCCTGATCCTTCCAATGTTTTAGAACCATCGAAATAAAGAATCCAAAAACTTTCTACTCCTACTAAATTAGAATTGCTAACTACATCTGAAACTAAATCTACTATGTTACAATCAAACTCGTCAGCACGTGAAAATTGAAGGAGATCGGGTCGGATATCAAATATATTGTTGGCTTCTTTAGCTTGGTAATTTCTCAATTCTAGTTCAATGAAATAATTTCCCAACATAGAGTTTACTGGTTCATTTTTCCTTCTAACTGAGTCACATTATATTTCATTTGAGGCTCCCTTAACACTTTTATCTGATTTTGACATCCCTTAAAAGGAAACCACAAATGTGACCAATCTAATGCAAAATACTCTTCTAACCTTCCTGACCAATCCGTCTTTAAACTAAACCATAAGCATTTGGAATGTCTGCTACGACAATGTCTATGTACTGACATACCCTCTCATCTGCGGATAAAAGAATCAGAACATCCTTCATTTCTCCGATTACTTTTACTGTTGTTCTATCTAATTGAAGAACCTAGCCAGTAATTGATTTAGGTTGACCATTGATTTGCTTGCAAACTGAAAGTAGGCTTAAAATTGACTGATGCTCTTGAGTCCACTAAACAGTTATGCACATTATAGTTGAAAATTTCAAAGGTTAGGAGAAATGCTAGAGTTTTATACTTATATTTTCCTCCTAAACTTGCCTCACCAATCTCTTCCTCAAGTTGGTTGTCAATGGGAGGCTCCTCCTCAGGTGTCTCAAGTGCTTTTAAAATCTTCTCCTTTTGTTGAGGTGAATTGCACATTTCAAACAATGATATATTTGCTTTATCCTTTTTAATTTCTTCCACAATATCATATCTCATCTCATGTTCCTTGAGATTCTTCTTGACATTTTCAGTTTTATCATCAGTAGGCTTTACATGTGTATCAACTTTCTTAGGATCTTGATTTGAAATGACAAATTCAGTATTTTAATAGTTGAAGTGTTGTTCTTTATCTTCTTCATGTTTTCTTGAAGTTTATTAATCTTTGGAAGTATTGAGTTATCTTCTTTTAATGGATTCTGACTTCTTGTAGTTACATTAGTCTCTGGTGTTTCCTCTTTGTCAGGGAGGTCTTCATCTTTCATGTTAAACATAGAAACATAGTCCCATAAAACCAAGGTATCTTCCTCTTGTGTTTTTGTAGGTTCATGATCTTTCCCTTTCTCCTCCTCAGTTTCTATAAACTTGGAATCCAATAATTGGTTCATTACTAATGGCATAGAATTAATCCATTGTGGAAAATTCTTCCCATAACGAGGTTGTTGATGGAAAGTGCAAAACTTATCCATTCCTACATCGGTCAAATTCATTGCTGAAGGACTGTGTGGAGGAGGTTTAGGTTGATTGTTGTCTTCTCTTTTTCTATAATAAGGCTTATATTGTTTATGAGTCTCCTTTTCCTTTTCTAAATCAATCACCCGGTTTGATAACTTCTGCATCATCTTTACATCCAGTCTAACTCCTGTGATCATTCATCCTTAGGTTTAGTTAATAATAATGGCTTTTTGTTTCCATAAGTTCTTTCTTCTGACTGCACAGGGTAGTGTTCTATACTCTCCAACTCTGCCTCTACCTTCTCAGCTTCTTCATAGGTTTCTACCAATGTGGGTCTAACCGATCTCTTGGAAAACATGGCTAGATCTAGACCGAGAGCTGAGGTATAGTACTCAATTAGGGCATGCTCAGATGGTTTGTCAACTACACTGAAGTTGTTCAGGTAAGCAGCAAATCTTTGAGTGAAGTTATGTACTTTGTCTTTATTTTCCTCCTTTAGAGTAATTAAGCCTTTCATTAAAGCTGCATGAGTTTTCTGGATTCCGTATTTGCTTCTGAACAATCTCTAAAAAATATTCCAATTTGTGTTTGAATTTGTGGGTAAGGCAAAATACCATGAAGCTACTTTTCCTTTCAGGGTATGAGGAAACAATCTACAGACTACATATTCATGTTCTGCTGCTCATAGCCCCTCTAAATCCAAATAAAAACTCTGCAAATGATCATCTACAAGAATTCCTTCATTTGGTTCAAACTTGGGTAACATTTTGTCAAAACTCTGAGGCAAATCATGTAATGGAGGTGTCAAATTTAAAGGAGATCTAACTCTCCAAGCAGGTTGTGGAGGTGGCTGATTTGCATTTACATTAGCCATGATTCTAAGTGGAGTATGAGGTGGGGCCTGAACACGGGTCTGAAAAGGTGAACAGTGAGGGGAATCTAGTCCCAATTGATCCAAAGTTTGGTCAACTTCTTGTAAGTTTGTTTCTACCAATTCTTCAAGGTCTTCTACCAACACTGAGTCTTGCAATTGAGGACAGTCCTTCTTCTGATACTCTCTTCTAGGTAGGACAGAGACAATAGGTAATCCTCCAATCTTTTTTGCATATGCCCTGGTAATCCTCCTTAAATCATCAACCACTTCCTTATCCATGGGATAAAGATACCCCTTTCCCTTTTCTTCAGGAATGGGTTTCTGAAGCAAACTGGTTTCAGAATTGTCACCAGTGGAGTAATTTCGAGAAAGCGGGCTTCCTCCTCCAGCCATGCACTGGTGGCCCTCCTTCTAGCACCAAAACTGTTGAGGCCTGGAAAATCGCAGGTAACAACAGTAGGGATTCTCCCAATAAACATTCCCAATTAGCTCATTATTGTTTGGTATGGGTATCCGTCTGGTTTACGGTCTGGCTACCGTAGGTCAAGTAACAGTTAAAATGTTTCACCGATTGAGGCCCGGTCCACCGTTTAGGTGTATTTTTAGTTTTTATCTTTATGTACAATGTGCAGGTGCCTAACTAAATGCAGGCGATAGAGATAACGAGGAGTGTCACAATGTGATGCGCAGGTTCTTACCTCTCATCTTACCTCTCTTGCTTCTAAATCACAAATAAAGAAAACTAACTAAGACTAACTAACCTATCCCTAGGGAGCAATACTGTAATTAATGGTGAGTAATATATTGTATAACATGTATTAAGAAAACTACAAATAGTTGTTAACATTTCTGAACACATGAATATCAATAAACAGATGAACAAAGAGATACCTCATTGTTAATTAAAACATTCATTACTCAACTATGATTGTGTAAATTTCACAGAAATAAATAAGAGCACATTCACAACATCAAAGAATTCATAAGTTAGAACGATCTCACAGTCCATGGAAACAAGCTAAAACAGAAATGGTTCACATTTAACCAGCCCAAGGAAAACATTTGAAACTCCACAGTGCTTTCTCCAGTCGAAAAGTATAACTCTGTATTATAAGATGAATTAGTTCTCCTTACAATAATCTTGCACCAAGTTGGTCTAAAAAAAGTTCTCTCCTACCTAAAACTTTCCTATATTTATACAAAAAGCAAAAACTTTTGGGCTGCCCCTTGCTGCCTTTTGGGCTTCCAACCTTTCTTTTACAAAAAATCTGTCTTGTAGCTTGTGCACAAAAATAAATATAATATATTACATTATTTATCAATATTCCAAAACATTCAACTAGGAGGGTCCATCTTGTTCGTTCATGAACTTTCTCCATATATTTGCCTCGGCTGCTATATTCTCAAAACCAGAAGGTTCGAGAAATTTGATAGTAATTTCATGCTGAGCAGCCTGGGTCTTTATACCCGCTATCTTGGAAGGAATCAAGCGCAGTTGGTCTTCTAGCAAGTGGATGCTCACAGCTGCATGTGCCACTTTAGTCTTTAGTATCTTTTCATCCAACTCCTTCACTTGTTGGATGGCTCGTTCATCTTTGTTGTATCTGTCCTGTAAATTTTTCAGAAACATTTCATGTTCTGGTAACGCTTCCAATATCTTTGTAGTGGAGGTCTGGCACCGATTATAGGTTAGGAGCACTCTCATACAAAATTCAGCACAGGAACCCTGTGTTCTCTTCACTGCCTTCTTTATTTCCTCAGCTGTGTTGCTGGAAAACTCAATCAGCTCGTATTCTTGCTTTATTGTCTCCTGATATTTGACATGTATACCTGTGGGAGATTCTTTGTTTGCTTCTACCCAAGCCATCCTTCCCCACAGAGTCTCCAGAATATCCTGGGTTCTATCAAAAAAATATGAGGTTGTACTTACAAGTTCTTCTAATCTGATGTCTATTTGTTGGACTTTAAATCTTTCTTCAGCAATCTGCAATTGTATTTGATGAATTTTCTTTCTAAGCATAAGAGCAAGCTTCTTTAAAGGTTCGATATCAACCTTTTGCTCCATAGATTTCTTTAGTGAAGCTGCTAGTGAACTCTTTTGTTCCTTCAAGGCTGCTATTTGAGTCCCATATAGCTTAGCCTCCCCTTCCACAGTGGTTTTCTGCTCTTCTAGATTTGTCACTCTACCTTCTATTCTGCTCTTTTCTTTATGTAGTTATTCAACTGATAACTGAAGATGTTTTGTCTGAGCCTCCAAACTCTGATATTTCAGCTGTATTTTTCCCAACTCTACTGAGGTAACCTGAGAATTCCTCTCCATATTTTCTGCAGATACTACCACAGCATCTTTATCTGCCTGCAAATTTTGACATTCTACCTTTGAAACTTTGACCTCACCGATCATGTCCTCATACTTTCTCTTCAAATTCTAGATCTCACCCCTTTCCTTCTTCAAAGTTTCTTTCAACTAGGCCACTCTCTTCTGAGACTGCTTGAGGTCAGTCATGATCCTATCCATATTGTCTTCAGTGGCTAGGGTTATGTCTACCCCAACCCTCGCTAATAATCGTGAATCCTTATGTGTATCGTGAACTATTGTTTTGTCAGTTACTATCATTCCTAGTTTACCCCCAGTGTCCACCTTATTTTCAGTTCTCTTAACAATCCTCTTTTTCTCTTTATCGTAAAATATAGTATTGAAATCTGGTACTTCCTCTCCTTCCGTAAGAATGCAAGGAATTAAATCCAGTCCGAAAAATGACCCTGAACCTTCTGCTACTGCACTGCTAGAAGGAACAACGGGATCTAATGGGTTACTATCAGTCAGATCCTGTTCTTGGTCCATAGGGTCTTGTCCTTCTAGTATCTTTGTTCTTGAGCTTCCAAGTTCCTTTTCTATTTGTTGTTTCTCTTTTTGGACACCTTCTAATATGAACCCTTCACGGTCTGCCTACTTTTTCCGGATTTCATCTTCTTCTTGTTTTTTCCTTTCTTCTTCAGCCTTCTTGGTTGCTTCCTCTGCAACTCATTTCTTTTCTTCCTCTTCTGTCCTCAACCAATTCTCTGCTTCCTGTACAAGTCTATTAGCCTCCTCCTCTCTCTTCTTTGCTTCTTCTTCCTCTTTCCTTTTCTATTTTTCTGCAAGCTTTCCTTTACCACCCACAGTTGTTATTTTTTCCTTGAATCTTTTTCTAAGGGTTGTCATGTTCTTAGTGTTGCAGAAAGTCTCCTCATCTCTATCCCAAAAAACTATGTACTCAAAATGAACTCCAGCTTCTTTGCAGTAATTAGCTACTTTGTCTTTGGAATCATTTCTATGGAAGTTCATTTCCTCGAATTGAAAGTATTCCAATTCCTGGACAAATTCTATCGCAGTCTTCACCCTTGAAAATTTGTAACTCCCAATGAAAAAAGGCATTGCATGATATACTGCCTTTTTCTGTTCAAAATGGCAATTCCTTACTCCATCAATATATAATTGTCTAACAGCTTCTTTATGCAGTACATAATCAGTAGCACATATCGGGAGCAGAGAAGGGTCCCTTGAACCGCCATACATTCTTACATATAAACCATCCTCTGTTAAATAATAATTTTTGTATTCTTGCATAACCTTGAAAGCTTCTTCTGACATGCAATTTCATTCTTCCAAGAAAATAAAAGTGTATAAAGGCATGATGAAATGCTCACTGATCTCCTTATAATAGGTGTAGTATTTGTGAGCCCAAAATAACATGTAAGCAACATATATTGGAGCTCGATCATTATCCCAATGGCATTTTAATGCAGGGAAAGGATGAGTGCACAGAATGCGATCGATCAAAATAGAGCTCATGTAGAATTTAGACTTATTTTGGGATACTCCTCCTAATGTTGCTCTTATGCATGCCGAGAGGCTGTTGGATACTATGCTGGCCCAATTAAAAATAGTCCCTTATGTAGCAACATAATAAATAATAAGTATTCAACCAAGCCTAAAACATTTCCCATTGGCTCTTCCAAATATTCAGTTTAGCATTAAAACGATGAACCTATATGGAGTGTGAAAAGTTGATATCTCATACTCTCCAGAAGACCTTGTCCTAAAATTTCTTCTTGGGATCATCATTTTCTTCACTGTCTCTACCAAGTCAAGACCTAACTCCTTTAACCAACCTTCAGTTAGATAAGGTTGTGGTGTTGGTAGATGATATGCCATGGACACATAAGCAGGGTTGTGTGTGGAATAACCTTTCTTCTCGGTATTTGCTAGGATCATCCTTATTACATCTGCCCTGGGCAGAATCCAACCTATCACTTCCGAGCACGGAAATAAATCAGGCCTGGTAGCCACCTTCATCAGGGCTGACCTCTTAATATTTGTATATATGTGGATGTCTTTAAAACCAGCATCAGGGACACTTTGGCTTGAAATCATTCTTTACACTTCTCCCCACTTGTATTCTGGTCCAACCCCAGTAGTAGCTTTAGTGTCTTCATAAATGACTTCTACCTTGGTTATCACTTCTACTTCAGGTTCTTCTTCAACCACATGGGATTTATTCTTCTGTTTCCTTGGAATATCATTGTACTGGAAATCAACCTGTAACAGTCATGCAACATGGTTTCAGTCTAACTATCTCTAGCAACTGGTATAGTGATAAATAAGAAAACATACAATTATTACCACTTCTTCGATATGCATGCTGGAAATATATGTCAATACCACAGTCCTTCTAAATGAGAGATTTTAACAAAGAAACCCTGCTCAAAACTCTGTTATCCTAAAACCCTAGTCTCTTTTAGCCTCCTAAAACCTATATGAGCACCTCGGTCGTGAGGAAAAACTCACCCCACTGCTTGCGTCAACAAAACTCTAACACCCTAACCAGTTGTGTGGCCCTCCTAAATCCCACGGGAAACTACTACTATAGGAGGCACGGTTTTCTAACCACGGGCTAAACAGGTAACAACCAAGAACAAGACGATGCAGACAGTGAAATTCCTGTCTTCATCGTGCCCTAAACCCTCACTAAACTTTCGTAGGTGCACTCATGGCGGAGAAACTAAAATTTGGCTCGTTCCAAAATGAAACATTCACAGCCAACGAGCTAAGCCCTCAACAAAAGGATAAAAATCCCCGCAAGGAAATCGCAAAATGCAAAAGAAACCTAACCCTATAGTGGAAACCTAAGCCTGTCCACTTGGCGGTTAAACATTTACAAAACAAGAAAACCAAACCATGAATAGATCCTACCTGACAACATCGACACAGGTAACCTGGATAGGAACACCTTTCATGAACGCAGAGGAGGACGAATGGAGGCTTGATAGCTGCATAGTCAATAGGTCGGAATGATTCTACGATGATAATGACAAGTAACAAACCAAAACAGTGTTATATAGACCTCGATTGGGACGGAGAACTAGCGGCGGGGAACCTTTTAACCCTTATCGAGAGACCAACACCAAAGAAAAACCACAGCGTCGGCTTCTTATCGCTCTATTCCCCCAGTGAACTGCTTGGGCAAGACATCAAAAATCGGAGGCACTAATTTCTTTGGAATCGACGTAAAAAACAAGAAGCTTTCAGCTCAGCTCAAAACTAACCTTTCGTGACGTCGGTCGGCGAACAGACTAACAACTTTGGTTTGATCCGGAAAACCAACCCGACAATGATATTTCCCACTTAATTGGTTATTGGAAGAGCATAGATGAATGGACATATGATTCGTCAGATCCGCTTTGAACTAAAGCATCGAAACCTCGGTAGACAAAAACCGAAGGATAGACAAACTTCATCCCGACGCTTCTATTTTGATCTCGAAAAGCTCCTGACAAAACCCATTGGAAAGCTAGCAAACTGTTCATCCACAATGTCGAAAGACTAATCAATTAAGTATCTGATATCAGAAAG
Source organism: Pseudotsuga menziesii (assembly GCA_001517045.1). NCBI lineage: Eukaryota > Viridiplantae > Streptophyta > Pinopsida > Pinales > Pinaceae > Pseudotsuga > Pseudotsuga menziesii. The sequence continues at coordinate 267,234 of LPNX010832519.1, forward strand.
CTAGTTGACTGAGCATCCAATATAGACATGCAAAAAGACTAAGTTTTTTCGAAAAAAATATGAGCCCTGGGGAAACTTGCAGGGTCAAAATAAAACATCCCTAGGTTGTCTAAATGCTAGAAAAATAATGAAAAAAAGGGGGGACCCTAAAAATCAAATTTTTTCAAGGAAATAGTTGCAGCTGCAACATTATCTCATTGTTTGTTCCATTCCCTCGGAGTCTGAATGGGAGAAATCAAATAAGGAATACTTCCCCCCTTTGTTTTTCCATATTTTGAGCCACCACTGCACCTTTTCCACTAACAATAGGAATTCCCAAGTCAGCAACTCACCTTGCACACTTGCAAAGTGTGGTGTTTCCCTTATTGAATTCATACAACAAGGATTACCCATTTAGCAACGCTCCTTTCCCTTCTGCAAAGTGCGGTGCTCTTCCCAAAAATGAAAAAAAAAAGAGAATATCCCGAGGAGTTTCTAGAAGAAACCCTCGTGGAGCCTCATCCCAAATAATCTGGACAGGTGGAACTCAAATTCCCCCATCCATGGAATGATCCCTTGGCCTTCTCTATAAAATTTTCAACCTAACCTATCCCTTTTTTCCTTTAAATACACCCTTATGCCTCATTGTTAAGGAAGGAAGAAGAGAGTGAGAGCACCCAAATGTTGGTCAATCGATGTTAGACTCTTTGATGCATTGGAGCTAGGTGAGGCATAGAGGCAAGGTGTTCATAGGGAAGTCTCCTCAACATCAAGGCTTGGTTGTAGTTTTATTCTCCTTTTCTATTAATACAAATTTGTTTCCCTTTCCCATGAATAATTTGTGTTAATGTGAGTTATCCATTGCTTTTCTCCTTGATCGTTAGCATAGAATGTTAAATTATATTGCTGCTTTCACCCCTTGTATCTTGTCTTGAACATTATTTTGCAGGTATAACTGATCGTGAATGAATTCAGGAGACAATGGTCACTTTTGTTGCAAGGTAAGAAATATGGGCATTTGATAGTTTTAACAGTATAGGGGGAGTATACTTTGATGTGATTCGTTTGTTTGAGATCCATACCATTTGGACTAGGGAAATAGTCTGTTGCTCACACAGACTCAAGAATTTTCGTCAAACAACCTTCTTTGTTGAGTTCATTGAGATGTTGTACTTGTCACTTTTTCCTCCACCTAGACCAATAGGAACGCCATTTATAGCTACGAATTGTCTCTACATTGTGAAAATTCTAAGGAAAAATAGAATTATGGTAGGAAATCTTCTATAAAATCAAGAAACTAGTGTTTCTCATGTCCATATTACCCTAATTTATTTTCGTGGGATTTCCAACTTATTATCATATTTGATACTAAAAGTAGTCATACTACTACCCTTAGAACATGGTATTAGGGATAATATATAAACAACCTAAAAAAACTTATCAAATGCACAAAATGGTATTTTGAAGCATGATTTCTGGTATCCCATCCTTGAAATACTCTGACAACTCCCTAAGAGACTATGTGCATTTTCATGATTAGGTCAAGTATCGAAGCCCCTCAACCTTGGTACCATGGGTATTTTTCCCATGTTGAACATTCCTAAACACACATGCAGGAGCTTACATACTTCAATTCCAATTCCTAGTTGGGTTTTTATCCCCTAATGACAAATTCACCAAGTGTCCCTTAAAGGCTTTAGGAGGTGACCTATAACTCGTCATAAAATGATGATCATTCCTCATATTGGAAAATTGTTGACTGTGTTACGCTCATGATAATTGACTCCATCTAGGGGCACCTATCTCCTATGGTTCCATTTCCCGGTGTTTGCCTCATGTAGTGATCTCAAGAACTAGGGTTTTGCTCAATAAGAGACTATGAACTTTTTTCCCGATTAAGTCAAGTACTGAAACACCTCTACCTTGGGACCATGGGTGATTTTTCCATATCAGAAATTCCCAAACACACATCTAGAATCTTTCTAAACTCAATTCCCATGGTCAGTTTGGTTTTTATACCTTGATGACAGATTCAACAAGTGTCCTTGAAAGGATTTAGGAGGAGGCATAAAACTCGCATGAAATGATGATCATGGTTTGGGTCGAAAAATTATAAACTCCATTGGGATCGTGAAAATGCATTCCATATAGGGGAACCTCTCTCTCATGATTCCATCACATGATGCTCATCTTGTGTAGTGATCTCAGGCACAAGAGTTTTTCTCAGTAAGAGATTTTGCACTTTTGCATGATTAGGTCAAGTACTGAAAATCCTTGAACTTGGTACAATGGGTTGTCTACCCATGTTTAAAATAATCAAACACACATGTAATACCTTACAAATCTCTATTTCAATGCTCGGTTGGGTTTCTACTCCTTAATTACATATTCACCAAGTGTCTCTGAAAGGATTTATAGGAGGCAACATATAACTCATCATAAATTGATGACCACTCCTCAGATTGATGAATCGTCAACTTTGTTGGGATCATGATAATGAAATACAGCTAATGGAACCTTTCTCCCATGGTTCCATCACCCGATTCTCATATTCTGAAGTGATATCAAAAACTAATTTTTTGCTCAGTAAGAGACTATGCACTTTTGGCATGATTATGTTGAGTACTGAAACCGCTCGAACTTAGGGCCATGGGTAGCATTCCCATGTCAAACATGCCCAAACACAGATGTAGGATATTTTAGAACTCAATTCCAATTCTTAGTTTGGTTTTTATTCCCTGATGACATATTCACCAAATATCCCTAAAAGGATTTAGGATATGACCTACAACTCACCATAAAATGATGATCATTCCTTGGATAAAGGAATTTTCAATTCCATTGAGCTTGTTACAATGCATTGCAATTAGGGGCACCTTTTTCTTGTGGTTCCATCACTTGATGATCGACTTGTGCATTGATCTCTAGAACTAGGGTTTTTCTCAATAAGAGACTATGCACTTTTTGCTTGATTAGGTCAAGTATTGAAACCCCTTGACCTTGGGACATCCGATGGTGTGCCCAATACAAACATGCCAAAACACACATGTAGGAGCTTATGGAACTTAATTCAAATGCCTAGTTATGTTTTGATTCCCTAATGGCATATTCAATAAGTGTCCCTTAAAGGATTTAGTGGGTGACCTACAACTCGCCATAAAATGATGACCATTCCTCGAATCGACGAACTATTAAATCCATTGGGCTCATGACAATGCATTCCAACTAGGGGAACCTACCTCCCATGGTTCCATCACCTAGTGCTCATCTATGCAATGATATCATGAACTAGGTTTTTTCTTAGTAAGAATTAAAAACCCTCTATCTTGGTACCATGGGTAGTGTTCCCATGTCAAACATGAACAGAAGAACATGGAGGAGATTATACAACCTAATTATAATTCCCAACTCAGTTTTTATTCTATAATGAGAGATTCATCAAGTGTCCTTGAAAGGATTTAGGAGGTGATCTGCAACTAGCCATAAAATGATTATTGTGCCTTGAATCAGTGAACCATCAACTCATTGGTCTAATTACAATGCATTCTATATAGGGAACCTCTCTACCGTGGGTCCATCGCCTGATGCTTGTCTTTCTCATAGATCTCAGGAAATAGGGTTTTTCTCAATAAGTGGCTATGCATTTTTTGCATGATTAGGTCAACTATTGAAACTCCTTGACCTTGGAACCATGAAGTCTTGTTCAATGATCCAAGAAACTAGGGTTTTGCTCAGTTTCTCTTGAAAGGATAAACTAGGGTTACCCTCATGTGACATGATGTTTAACAAAAATTATGAAGGTGCTTGTCAAGGTGTTGATCATCACATCTTTTGTTTACCCTTTTTAACTAAATAAAAGTTCATATTCTTTGGTTTGTTTTATGATGGAATGACATGTGTTTGAATTTGTTTATTTTACATAAGGTATAGTAGGGAATTAATTACTTATTGGATCAAGAATACTCATTTAACTCATTTCACCCAATATTTTTATGATTTCAATGAAGTGGTATCATTGTGAAAACACAACTATTCAAGCAAGAATACATCATTTATTCATTTAATGCAAAAGAACATGGCACAATATTGGTATGATATTGTTACATGATAATGGCATTGATAGATTTATGGGTTGTGCCTTTAATAGATAATTAATAATAATTATATGAAAAATTAATTAACATGTTCTTTCCAGCAATTATATCAAAAAAATAACTGATATATGCTCACCTTATTGAGTTTTGTCTGCCAAGCAAAGATTGTTGTTTTATTATACTTTGGTCTTATACAAAATTGAGTGTTTATTCACATTACGCCTCTCTAAGTGAAATACAATAAAATATATATAACAAATAGTTCAAGGATACCATTGGGAGATTATGTGTGGTGGTGGTTTTAGGAATCAATATTTTTCCTAGAGGCCTAGAAGCTTTCTCTAGGGAATCAAGCATGAGTTTCCTATATTTACCATGTTCATGTCACTAATACCCATATTTAGTGCCCACAACCCCCTAATGGAAGAACTATCCACACTTAGACACCAAGGATACCCTAGAGTGGTTATGTATGGTGCTTCAAGGCACCATGTCATGGGTAATGTGTGCCACTTTGTGATATTTTTTTTTCCTTGGATGCCTAGAAGCTACCATTTTTTCCCAAGTCTTAATCTTCCTACCCCAACCATGTCTAGGGAACTAACATCTATACCTAGTGGTATGCCAAATTTTATATGAATGATATTCTCAAAATATCATGTGTGGTGGTTTGAGTCATCACATGTACCCCTATGTGCATAAAATATTCCTTTAGGGAATAAGACTTGGGTTTCCTCCTTTGACCATGTTAAGAACTCAATATCCATACGTAATGCTTGAAATCTACTGAAGGATTTGATATTATTTCTTGAAGAATAAGGATATCCTCAATAGGTCATATGTGGTGGTTTGATACATCATTCATTATATTAGATGATAAAATATCACATTTGGGTCTAATGTAGGGCCTTCCTTCCCCAAATATGCCCAAGGACTCAAGACCCATACATACTTCTAAGAACAATCTAATGGTATGATGCACCTTGTAACAAGTCATGGATACCCTCAAGTAGGCATGTCTATGTTTTAGTGGTGTCAACATTTTCCTTAGATACCTAGAAGCTTCCTTTAGGGACTAAGATCTACTAGGTTCCCTCCCCCATCAAAGGAAAAGGACGCCCTTGGGAGGTCGCATGTGATGGATTTAGGTATCATTATTTGACCTATATGCCTAGAAGTTTATTTTAGGGCCTAGGGGTTGGACCAATTCCATGATTATATGCAATGTCAACATCTCTCTCAAACTTTGTTCCCAAGGAAAGACCAAACAACTCATCCATCATTTATCTCTCTATATTTTTTGTAAATAGGTTGTTTCTTATAATCATTTGGTATTAGAGTAATAATATATTTGGCCTCTTTCTTCTACTTATATGTATCAGTATTTTGGGTTGCTGGAGGCTATCCTTCCACCCCCCACACCCTATTTTTCTTTCTCAACCCATACTTATCAAGTGTTTGGGTTCTTTTAGGTTCATCCTCAAACCCATATGCCTTCTACAACTAATTATCTTATCCGTTTCTATAGACAATGGCCTATTCTTTAACACACCTTTTCTTATAGTTCCTTAGGTTTAATGTCCACCCAAATCTAGTCATTTTTGGGGGGATTTGGAGGCCTCCATCCCACACTAAGTGTTTCCATTATGATACAAACCTTAGTGAGTTTACGGAGGTCACCCTACCATATCATGCATTTTCCTATCTCCATTCCATTCTCCTCAAGACTCAAACAACCTTATTTTTTAGAACCATAACCATATCCATAACCTAGGGTTTCTCTTTGCCTCCATTAATATTTTACACACTAATTACCTCTTAATGGCTCCTGGAAACAATCATTAATATGAAAATGAAGAACACAGTCTACAAATCACTGTACAATAATTGTTAGTTGCATTCATTGAAGTTCCAAATTCTTGGATCCACAACCTCGTTGCCTACTTCCAAGCCTACCTAGATATGACCAAAGAGAAACACCTCCATGCATATAACCATTTAGAGGGACTTTACCAAGCTTGGTGGTAGTCTCACCAAACATTTGTAGAGATCAATGTCAAGTACAAAGATGAATAGGATGCCCATCAACACAACTACATGGGATGCATTGTTCCAAGCCTTGAGAAGTATTTTTGTATCCTCTGGGTTATTTATCTAACCTAATGTGTAGGTAGTTGAAGTTGTGCAAGGCTCTAAAGTGTTTAATCAATTGTTGAGCTCTTCACTAAGATACACCTCCAACTTCATATTAGAGATATGGAACATGTACTTCTGCTCAATTTCAAATATGATTTTCTTACTTATTTTTGTATGAAGTGGCTTTGATTGAGTATACGATGCTACACCAAGACTTCCTTTACACCATAGTTCTAGAATTCCTTAAACACGTGAGTAATTTATCAAGCAGACGTATGTTTTAGTTATCTTTCCTTAAATAAATTTCTTAAACACATATGAGTAATTTCTTGAGCAAACATGTGTGTTTAGTTGTCTTTATACCTTTTATAATCCTCCTAGACATTTGTTTCCATTAGTAGATATTAGTGTATAAATTAATTTAATCAAATTAAGAAGAACTCATTGCATTCACCATGAACGATGTAACATTAATAATTGTAACACCTCGGTTTTGACCTCGTTTGCATTAAATGTATATGATGTATATATTGTAATTAATCATGGTGTGGAGCTAAAGGCAAAATCCCCACCATCGCTTTAGCGTTTTATGTTTCGGCGATTAAAAATATTTGCCGATGGTATTTTGTGCTAGCTGGCACATTATAATTTTGGACATCATGTAAATATGCAATTTAAAAACCCACAACCAGCTATGTCAATGCAACAAATAATGAGATGGGCGCATCATTTTCTAAGGATAAGGCGGGGGGAGGTATTCAAACCTTTGGGACAATGGGGAAAAGCCAAATGTCAAAGGGAGAACCCATCAAAACTACCAACTACCTTTCTTGTCATATTCACCCAATCATTTACTACTGCCAGAAATTGGTTGAGTTGGTTATTGCATGGGATGGGAAAGGTATGGCAGCCCAAATTCCAATTGGAGAAGCCATCAATTTTTGGGGAAACACATTTTGACTCCTTGGGCAAGTAAAAAACCAAAAAATGTCTGCCTATTCCAACATGTTTTCATGTTTTCCTCACCATTTTCCTTCACGTTGGGCTCTTGGAGGCAGCTGGAACTTCTTATGTGTGTATTCATTCATGTTTTTGGTTGTTTACCTCATTTTCCTCAGGCTGGGAAATTGTTTTCGTAATTATCATTGGTTGGGTTTCCTCCCCCACGATTTTGCTGCATTTTCCCATTGTTTTCCAAGCTGGAAATCATTTTTTTTGTAATGCCAGGGAGTGGGAGAAGAGACACACAATTTTTTGTTGTTGTTGAGTCTGTTTTGGCCACATTAGGGCCATACACATCTCTGGAAATCGAATTGCTTCTAAAGGGTTGTTTTTACCCAGCTTGGTAATTCGTTTTGTTGCCGAAACTATTTTTCCTCAACCAGAATTTTGTATTCTGTTGTGTGTGCATATTTTTCTTTGATATGAACTAGTTGGGAGTGGAATTGGGTCTGAATGAGCTTGGTAAACCTAGTTTATGAAGGAACCTCACAGACATATCTAGAGGGGTTGGTTTTCTTCTTTGCACATCCTGAATAGAACTGGGATGGAAGGCATAACCTGAGGGACTATGTAGCAGAGAAGGGGATGCTTCCTTGTGTTGGGTGTGTAGATGTTTAGAATTCAATCCAAATATAGTGCAGGTGTCCATAGCTCTGTGATTGAGCTCACGAACTTAGCAATTCAGCCTTCCACCTCCCTAACATCCTGATAAACCCAACTCTGTTTGACTTGGCTTAGTTTTGATAGACCTTTGGCTATGTGTGAGTCTGTTAGTGTTCCCCTATTCCTTATGGGAATCATTCCCAGCTTGAGGGTGGCAGTGTTGCTGAGATATTGATGAGCACACTGGCCTATGGTTGGATGGAATGTTGCAACGACGTAGTTGGTTGCGGGATAAGCTTCTTTCAAGATAAGTATTCTTGTATATTTTATCTCTGCAATTGTATTTGTTGCTTAATGAAAAATGATGAACATGTCTAATGGGTTGAATGGATGAATTTCTTTCAATGTATAATTGCAATTGTTATGCATATGTGTATGTTTTATTTCAATGTATTTTTATTTTACGTTCATGGGGCTAGATTGCTCGGATTAGCAGCACTATGGTCGTGTTCTCTCTATGGTGAACGGGAGGGGACGTGACAATAATATATAACATCAAATCCACATCATTAATGTAAAAATGGATAAACACACTGTCCTATACACCAAATGAAAGTCACGTATTTGTATTGGAAATAGGTCCAATTATACATTTTTATACAAAATAGAACATCGTTCCCAATACATATAATGCATACTCATTCCCAAAAATGGAATAAGGGAAGCTCATGGCCTAGACACAAATAATATCGTGCCCAAAATACCACATCATGCCTAATGTACCTAGTGGGTGTCTCAATCACCCTGGCCACCCTCAGTACCCCCATGATTATCTCCAAAATCGATTTTCCTCCTCTTTGAGATGGAGGAAGCTTGATCCTTCCTGCGTTTGGGTGTAGGTTATCTCTCTCAATTCTGAAAGGAAAACAATAACATATCATTTTTTTTCCATTATTCTATCAGTTAGTACACTTAAAAAATACAATTAGAATTTGAATCTTGAATACTCACCTAAGACAAGAAAGCATATCATAATGTATCTCCTAGCCTCCTCAATCCAAACCTCTTAGCAATGCCTCCCTGCAACAATTACAAAAAAAAATCAATACATAAAAAATCAAAATGTGTTATTTTATGAATTTCACTCATGCTTTATAATATTTTAATGAACTTATAAATATCACCATGAAGATCTAAGGCATTACGGAATATTGTCTTTCTTGGCTAGTAAGTGGAGCACTAGGTTGGACTAATTGCTCCAAGGAAATGGTGAGGGAGGGGTCTAATGTAGGAACATGGGCGAGGGATAATGTAGGTGCAATGGATGGAGTCGATGTGGGTGTAGAGGATGGAGTTGCAATGGTGGGTGGATGCAATCAAGGGGGGTTGTGATGGAGGATTGGTGAATGTTGGACAAGTGGGGGAACCACAAGAGGGGATATTGGGTGTGGGTGGTGATATAGCCCCGTTGGATGTACAAGGGATGGCATCACCTGAGGGGGGGAATGAGTATACCAATCACGGGGGTAGGTTTCCTAGTCACATGGATTGACATGAACTGTGGAAAAAATGGAGTAGGTGGAAGATAAGGAGGATGTGTAGGTATGGTGATGGGATGGTTGAAGATGGAACCTACACAAGCATATGTAGTAGGTTTGATTAGTATAAAAACATGTAAATTAACCATACAAATATAATGAATTTCGTATCAAATATATAATTAATTTTACACATGTTACCTAAGGGAGGGGTGATATGCTTAGCCTAGGTGGAGACCTATATAATTAATTCCACGTGTGTTACCTAAGTGAGGGGTGATATGTTTAGCCCAGGTGGAGATAGGTGCTCTATCTCTTCAGCAAGTACTTATGGAAACACAACAACATTAAGATTTATTTTTCATAAATAACTTTGACAGTTGCAACTAAATCAATTTTTAAATCCTACAATCATACACTCATTTAAATACATGTATGTGAGGTGCTACATTATCCTCTATTGTTGCCATGGGAAAAATCAAGTTTAGGAGAACTAATGTCGCCACACCTTGATGCAAGTATTTCATCTCGGAACAATTGTACATGTCAAAAAACATCAATTACATATAAATACTTTAAGCAATGTTTAGCTAATTGCTAAATGTACAAGCAATATATACTCAATGATTTTCCACCATTTACAAATCATACAAACCTAAAAAAATGATATATTCATGCAAGATCCTTCGTTGAGCCATGGCAAGTATGCCTTATTTGAGTGCATTGATGGGGTAATGCTCAGCTCGGAAGAATCCTTTGTCTGAATGGCTATCATGGAAGGTCCATGATTAGTGGGGCCTAAAGGACTTGGACCTAAGGGTCCTCCATACTTATCTAATGGATCATGTATGGATGATTCCACAAATGAATTATGTTGTAATACACTATGTGTAAGTTGTGATAAGATAGTGGCAGTGTCAGGTAGGTGATCTAGTAACTGAGGTGTCTGTGGGGGGGGTTTAGGCATACACCCAGGAGCAAATGGCCCTTTCATTGGGTTATGTCTAGCGGTTGGTTGATTCTAGGTAGATGCAAGACCAATTCCCTAAAACTCATTAATGTCAAAATAGCTCACGTGGAGACCCAATATGAACTCAACATATAGTTTTCAAAGAAAATATAGTGGGACTTCCCTATTGTTACAAGGAGGTTTGTCGAAAACTATAAACCATCGACTCATCCAGTTTTGTTTCCATGGATCGTATGTGCACCAATCCATGTAAGGCCAACTCTTGTGTGGATCATGGGTTGAATGGTCCCGGGGTCAATGAAAAGACTAAAAATAGTTTGTTTTGAAATCTTCAAATAGTTGATTTGTTATTTATTGAGAGCATTGGAATAGACTATGTCTCATCCTGGCCCTATATTCAGTTATGCTCAACAATTGACCGTGGGCATTATTAACAAAGCAAATGATGCAATTAAGGGATGTGACTAAGGATAGTTTTGATGGTTCCCTTGTGGTTCTGAGCTCTTGAACCAAGCTTCATAATTGGTTTAAATGTTAGTTAATCTAGTTGGTTTCTATGCTTGGGTTCTCCCCGTGATTAATGTTTACTTATGGATTTGGTTCGAGTTTTTTTGTGCTTGGTGGTTTTGTTTCCGATTTTTCTACCATTGTGATGGAGGAAAGACAATCTGCATGTAAAAATAGGGTTTTTTTTAATTTAGATTCATTTACAATTGAGTTTTTTTACTAAATCACCAAACAATCAAAGAAATATCACAAAATGTGAAAAAAATACTTGGAGGGATGGGTGGATGGTTGTTTGTTGGTGAAGCTGCATATGGTGTGTGTTGTCGTAGTGGAAGTCATTGTCGTAGTGGAAGTCATTGATGCCATCGAAAGGGAGTAAGCTAGCTGTGGAGCAATCCTCCCTCATTGGACGGAGGAGGAGCAAAGTTAGCGTTGACTTTGCTCCTCCTCCGTCCGATGGAGGGAGTTTTGCTCCAGAGCTAGCTCACTCCCCATCGAAAGGGGAGAGAATGGTAAAGTCATTGTCGTAGTGGAAGTCATTGATGCCATCGAAAGGGGAGAGAATGGTAAGAAAATAGGTTGTAGCCATTTTTCAGTAAACAGAGAAACATGCATATATATTAATGTATGCACGACGTAGTAACAAGTGTGCATTCTTTTTATCCACCTAATTGCTTACATAAAGGTTTGACAATTTCCAAACCAAAAACTTGTACACATTTCAATTTACAAATACACATTATTAAATTTTAACACTCATACATTCTCATTGCAATAAAAAATTATTACCATCTTCATGCTTAGACCCTTAGACCTTACAGACCTTAAGACTCATTCTTAGCTTACAAGCAACCTAGTCATGATGACCATATCCTACTTAAGTGTAAATGATATTATTTTTTCAGATGAAAAATTTTTGACCTTGATATTCATAGTGAATCAAAGGGCATCAAATGAGCCTCCCAAAATGAGAATGACAAGAGTTACACCAGTATGTAAACAGGAGAAAGGTGCCTATAAACCAGCCAAGGACATACAAGAAAGATCCCAAAAAAGGATCCACATAATGATCAGAGTGTTCCCACATGGACACATATATCAGTCAGTACCACGAGTACAAGGAGAAATGCTTATCCAGAGATGTCGTCCACCATTCTAAAAGATCTCAAAAAGATACATGAAACTCGGTGCCCAAAGAAGAAGGAGTCTAAGCTCAGGCACAAGCTCTAAAAGAGCTGCAAACAACCATTCATACAGGTTGTGTCATCATAAATTTCTGAATAGGAGCACAAACCAGAGACCAAAACAAAAATATCTTTTTATAAACAATCTCCTTTGTCGGTGTGGAGTAAATAAAAAGTTACTTACATGTAAATGGTATTCTATAAAAAGTCATATGTTGTGGTTTCCCTCCCTCAACTATGTTCAAAGCCTTAAACCCATCCATAATGCTCAGAGTCCTCACAAAGTAGTCCAACTCCAACTCCAATCCCAATAAAAATCTCATTGTGACAATTTATGTTTTAGGGCATGCGTGTCGTTAGGAATGGCGTTGATGGACCGACTTGGCATAAAGAGACGTGGAAGGATCATCCACGTCTCTTAAGGTAGGCGGACATTTTATGGATAACACACAGCTACAACGTACAAGCAACTTTGAACTAAATCCTGCCTGCCAGGTAGGGTATACGTAATAATGACATTGTGGGACTTCCAATCAAAACCTAACCTGTTAAAGTTGCGAGCAGAAAGTCTAAAAAGTGTATAATTACTCCGTAAAGACAATGCACATGGCTTGAATTTGTCGAAGTCTTCAGTCCTAAGCCAATCCGTCAACGCGCTACCTGCAGCACCAGGGATTTCTGCGTTGAATTCAAAAGTTGCGCACTCAAATAGATAACAAATTCATTCAACTCACAATTATAAATTAGCGATTAACAGCAGAAGCTGCTTCTTCAAACACTTTTGAGCAAAGTAATCAATGAAGTCGCAGAGATTATTTGCAGTAATTCTATGCACTTGTGCTCTGTTTTCTGTCCTTGAATTGGTTTGCTTTCCTGCGACAGTAGGAGCTCGAATGGTTGCTGCTACTTCTTTTTCTGCTACCAACACTGTTGATCTGAATCGATTAACAGGTATGAATCATAGTATTGAGGTTCTAACCCTAATTAAATTTTACATTACGTCTTCGCAATATATACTAAATCTTTGAAAAGATATTTATTTTTATAATTTTCCAGCCGCATCGATTGAAGCTCGTGAAGGTGGGCGCGGATTGCCGATCATTGTGAAGATGAAAAGAATGAAAATGAGGGAAATAATAGAGACAGCTTCCTCTCCCCCTCCATGTCCAAAGATTCATATCCCTCTTGTCCCTCGCCCAGATTGTTAGTCGCCATGTGAACCCTAATGCGGCAGCTGTGCCCTAGGCGCCGCCTTCTTATTTGTAATTCTCCCAGGGTGTCTGATCTCTGGTCTCGTATTATTGTTATTGGTCTTATTTGTAATTCTCTGTTCTTTTTTATAGGGTGTCAGCACATCTGTGGTCTCTTGTTATTATTGTTATGGTTGGAACTTGGATTGGACTCTTCCAGGCTTATTACAGGGCTGTTGGCAATAGTTTAAATATATTTTAAGATTTTGGATATTGTAATTAAAAGTATAAACAACTATTGGAATTATAAACTTAAGTTTTTGAAATTTTTTAATAAGGGTATGATAAAAATATTTAGAGATATTAAGGTGTTATGTAACCTTTAATAAGGGTATGATAAAAATATTTAGAGATATTAAGGTGTTATTTAAGGGATGGTACTCCTCGGTGTTATTTAAGGAGCCGCCAGCGAAAAAATTCAGAAAATTCGAAATTATAAATAATTTTGTAATTAGCTCCGTGGAGCTATACCCGTCAGCGACATGATGGTTGGAGAATATTTAGGTTCTATCTGATTTAACTGCAGCGATCCGGTGTTGCACCGCTTTACTGCTTTACAGGACTGCACCGATGCTCTGCTGCACTGCTTCACTGCCTTACAACGCTGCACCTTCGATTACAGAGAAATTATTCCATAAGAAATTATAAATACAAAATACATGCATACTATACCTGCAACCTCTGAATTCCTCCTCTTCTCAAAAAAATGGCTACGACCTGCATTCCGAGCTCCAGGATTCGATCACAAAAATTCCTAAATCTAGCCATAGTTATTTCCGCAGCAAGGAAAAGGAGAAGGATGATGTCAAGTCACCAGTATCAACGCCAAACCTGGGACAAGATTTCTCCACGCGAGATGTTTCCCTTGGACGGGATTGCTCTGAGGCAAACTCATGGCTAATTTCATTAACAGATCTACTTCAAATCTTAAAGTAATAATAATAATAATAAGTATAAAGGATGGTATTTGGATCTCCTTTATTTTATAAATGTATAAGTTATGATGGGATATTAGGCTACCAATCAGGACGGAAAACCACTCTTCATGCACGCAATTAAGCTATGAATGAGCTTCGGATTTCCCATAGACGAATATTCAACTAGGCGCTGCAATATGAACATAGAAACCACAGTTGTAGCAACATATTTCATTTAAATAAATGCCATATCTTTTCCCACACAGACCCATGCGCCTCCTTGGAAGACAGTGAATTTGAAAGGACTCTGCAGGAGAAAAGGCCCATCCTTGTTCAACCATCTTTCTGGTTTTCTGGTTTGAATTCGAGACAGTCTGTACTCCAGATGGCGTCCGTACTAGCCATGGCGTATGGGTGGTAAGTATCTCGAGTGCCTTTGTGCATGATAGTCCCGTCAGGCAGAACGCCGTTGTGGAGAGTGTTCTTGGAGTCCAAGAGGACTGGGGGATAAAGTCTCATCGATTCATAAATTGATGCATGTAGGTAATGCATGCTCTGCAGTTACTCATATGAAAATACCAAGTCCTTTTCGTCCCGTTTGGCCTCAGGTTTGACGGCCATGAGACGTGCAAATTTTTTTGTGTATTGCTTCCAAGATGCCTACAAATTGTTTGCATGTACCATAACCTAGATATTTACATATGGAACTAAAGATACAAACTTTAACACAATGAATTTCTATGTTCTCGTAAATAACAAATTTCTATTTACCTGTGATTCATCTTGCCAGAATATTTCTGCTGCGCTCCTCGACAAGTGTAGAAGCTTTAAATTCTTCATTAAAATCCAGGAAGGTAGAGAAGAGTTGGGATGTTTGTTCAAGCAAATCCATATGAGATTTAGGGACTTCATCATCATTATACTATGTTCCAAGAGAGAAACTTCAGTATCAACAAGTTGCAACCTCCTCGTTTAATACCGTCAAATGCATCGTTTTCATGATAATAAACAAGCACCATTCTATTTCCCCACACGGTAATTATGTATCTAATCATCAATACTTATAGAAGATTGCTGCAATAAATCATCAATAATGATGATTTCTGTCCAAACTCAAATTTGATGGGCAAAGAGCTCTCAACAACATCTCTTATCCGACTTTCATACTTTGTCATACATATTTGTATTGTTCCAACCGTCTAATTCCACATTTTCCATGGGACACTTGGCGACCATGCATATCATCTTAAACAAAACTGTGTAGGTCCACCATAGACTATGTTTGTACATCTAAAAACCCAAACTCCGTGAGCCGAAAAGACATTGAACTGGAAAGAACGTGGGTGATTTGAAGGTTGGTTGGGATTTAAAAAATCAACAGGCCAGGCCGCTGCCATGGTTTTGAAAAAAGTTGTATCTGGCAATGAGCTCTATTAATGGAGCTAACCAAAGTTGCAGAACTTGAAAAAGAAAGAAAAACTTATGCAAATCTGAAGGTTGAAGAAAGGTTTTTGGGATTCTAATGAGCGCTCATATATACATATTATTTATTTTGCAAATAAATGTAACAATAAGAAAATGACTTTATGTTTGTTGGATTGTAATTTTGGGTTTCATATATCAAAGCTTATGACTTAGAGGGCCTCCACATTCCATCGTGATGGTTTTGGGATCTGCAAGGAGTGAAGGGCACCATGCCTTTTCCTTTACGTGTAGTGAAGAGAAAAGATAAAAAGGAATTCAATGGAATTGTTACGTCTATCAAAACTTGTGCCCCCTAAACTACAATATGTGCACAAAAGGGGGTGGGATTTTGCATCCATTATGTCATGAAAATTAAGCAACAAGCTACTAATGGACATCCTGACTATATACAATATGAAGATTGACTTGGGATATTAAAAGCTTGAAACAAAATATTTTCTTCACCTGTCAACCTTATTTGGTCATTCAATGATCTTCAATACATGAGATTATAAGAGGACCCACGTGAATGGTTGGCACGAAAAATGGTGTCACCTGTGCAAATTATAATGTGCGGAAATTTTGATGTCTTGCACAGTTCAAGTTTCAATTTCAAAGGTATAGTCTCTCCACATCGAGGTCAGGTTTCAGTTTCAAAGGTATAGTTCGTCCACCTCCAGGAGTTTCAAGGTTCTCTAAAGCTACCTAAAACTTGGAAAACTCCTATAACTATGCCCCTTGGATTTTTGGACTTTTTAGCTTTCTAAGATTCCATTGGCATTCAAAGGATTGAGGCGAAAACATTGACTTATTCACGGAATGTTTTCAAATCTAAAAACTTTATGTACAAAGCTTTTTGGAGGAAACTTATTTTCACCTATGTGGCGATTTAGAAGTTTGATGTAACTTATTTTCATTTATTTTCCTAGACTTTCTTTCATCACATAAACTTATATTATCTACACTTTCTTTCATTTTTAAAACATATTGAAGTTCTCTTCATTGTTTCATTTCCTTCTCTTTAGAGCTATGCTAGTTTATATATATAATTTCAATTTAATCACAAAATTCTTAATATTATTGATTGAGATAAACTATTTTTATTTTACATAATATTTAAATTACCTTTATTTTATATAATATATAAACTATCATTTTATTGATAATTCCAAAATTCTCATCATTGTTTTAACATTACAATATATATATACACTCATAATTATTCCCATTTCCAGTGTATACACTCATAGAATCTAATAACTTTTTAATCACCTTTTTAACATTATATATATATAACTTTTGCAATCAGTGTTTTAATATTACTATTAATAACCATTATTGATAACTATTTTCATGATAATATGATAACAAAATATATATATATATATTATTAACTTTGTGGGGCAGCTCATTTGGTTGAAGTTTTTGCAACTAAACTTTTATGAGGTCAAAGTTGACATTTTAATTTTTTGGTTCTTTGGAGGGCTTCAAAATAACCTAACAAAACTATTTGAAAATTATGTTTTCATTTAACTACATTAAATAATAATTTAATTAATAAAAAATAAAAATAAAATAAAATACAAACAAAACTTGAGTATAAATTTTTGTTGCTTAATTTTTGGATTTAAGATGAATGATAATTTTAATAAAAACAATTTAAAAAAATAACTATAAAAAATTATTAAATTTATTTTATTGTATTTAATCATACCACAAATAAATTTTAGTATTGGAAACCATTGAATGCCATGAATCCATCCGGTGGATAAGAAATAACAACCTCTTAGGCTTGCTACCAGTACTGTTTAGCTCCTCTTCTGAAAGAAACACCTATCCAGTATTGTTTAGCTGGTAAAATAGTGGGTTCGGTTTGACCTTCCAGATATTGTTGTGACGAATAAGAGGGAAGGCCTTAATATTGAACTAGGTGTAGATTATTGAAGGAAAGAATTTTATCATAAGGCATGGTGGAAGCAAGGGGGCTTCACTTTTTGACCAATATCCTATCACGTTAGTTCATATTGTGGGTTTTAAAATTATCAAAAATTGAACCAATATATTGTAGGTATTGGGGGGGATGAGGGGTTTAAGTTGGGGGTGGGTAGGGTGGTTTATAAGGATTGAGGTATAAAAATGGGTGGGGAGGAGGTTTTAAGTATTGGGAGGGGGTTTCAACAAAAAGCGTTTGGGTCAATATCTCTTGAATAAGGGTATTCTTTAATATCCCATGATCGCACATGCTATGTGATACGTTCACTAAGTGAAGTCCCCATGGGTGGAAAATTAAGATAGAATATGACGATTGTATTTTTTTCATTTTTGTCTATAGGATTTTTATAAAGTAGATTACAGCTCCCGTGGCTATTGCACAAGAAGTCCTTCACTCGGTCAAAACCAGAAATAGATGTGCGCTAATCTCAAAGCTGGATCTCACTAAAGCCTTTGACCGGGTAAATTGGACCTATCTTCGACTTATTCTCCTTCAAATTGGTGTCCCTCTGGTGGGTACAAATTGGATTTTCGGCTGTCTATCTTCTGTTAATTTTTCTCTACTTGTCAATGATTCTCCCACTAGTTATTTTACAGCTTCCCGTGGCATCAGGCAGGGCTTCCCGTTGTCCCCGTTGCTATTTATACTGGTTATCGAAGGGCTGAGTTTACTTATTAAGGATGCTCAAAACAATGGGAATATCAGGGGCATTAAGATCTCTCCTCAGCTTTCCCTCGCTCATCTACTCTTTGTGGATGATGTGATTATGTTCGGCACTAGGACATTTGAAGAGTGGGTTGCATTCAAAGTCATTTTGGATACCTTCTGTGAAGCCTCAGGTATGCAAATTAACATGGATAAATCTTGCTTCCTACATAATAATGTGGAGGTTAGTATTTTACACAGGATAGTCAGTTCTCTTCCTTATAAATTTGAGCATATTACCATGGGATTTAATTATCTTGGCTACTACCTAAAACCCCTTGGGTATTTGATTAAATACTGGCATTGGCTCATAAAGAAATTTGAAAAGAGAATTTATCATTGGACCTTTCATCTTTTGTCCATTGGGGGAAGTCTTGTTTTGATGAGAGCGGTTCTTACCAACTCGCCAGTATATTGGATGGCCTTGGTACCTATTCCACAATCCATACTTGACAAGCTCAGAAGTATGATTTTTTCTTTCCTGTGGGGATCTTTTGTGGGCAATAGAAAGTACCATCTAGTTGACTGGCGTACACTGTCTTTACCGACTTCTCTTGGTGGTTGGGGCATCAAACACTTGGGTTAGTTCAACGTGCCCCTACAACTTAAAAGTTTCTGGTTGGCTATCAATGGGACAGGTATCTGGTCTTCTCTTTTATCTGTGAAGTATATGAAAAATATTCTTGTAGCTACTTAGCTTCGCAATAAAGCATTTTCTGATAGAGGTGTATCTGTGATATGGAAGGGATTTCTCCATACCCTTTCTTGGCTGGGCAGTGGTCTTACATGGATGGTTGGTAATGGTAAGGATATCCGGGTGGAACTTAACCCGATTGTTGGACTGGGCTCACCATTTGCTCTTCCTCTTTATCTTCGAGACTACTTGGAGGAATTCGGTATATCCACGCTGGACCAAGCAAGGAATCTCACCATCTGTGCACAGCATTATTGGTTCACAGCTGAGGAATTAGATCTGGTGGGTGACTAGAAGCTTCATTGGGACAATTTCACTGCGGGGCTAGAGTATGGTAGGATAAGACTCTCTGATAACAAGGATTATATTTTATGGTCACATGATAAATACATTGGGGCTCTTTCTATAGCACAGGGTTATGAGTGTATTGTTTCTTCTCATTGTGATTCAGATCAGTCTCCGGTACTAGACTTTCTCTAGAAACTGAACATTCCTACCAAGATTTGTTGCTTCATTTGGCTGCTGGTAAGGAATCGTGTTTTGACTTGGGATAAACTACAAAGCAGCGGCAGACAGGGACCAAGCATGTGTATTCTTTGCCGAAGTGATGAAGATAATGCACAACATCTCTTTGTGGAATGTGTATTCTCCAGAAGAGTTTTCTCAGGGTTCGGTGATCACTTTGGGATAACCTCTATCCCGCATAACTCTGTCAGTTCCTTTCTAGAACAGTGGTTCATAAGCATTCATGTTAGCTCAGTTTACATATATTTTCCTCTTTTCTTTTTCTGGTGTATTTGGAAACATAGGAATCGATGCATTTTTTACAATAAATTGGCGTATGTGTATGTTCCTCTTAAGCAAATTGATGAACTCTTGCATTTGTATCCGGTCCCTAAGAAGAAGATTAAAACAAGAGTTATTGGCTCGGTCCCTATGATCGAATACCCCTGTGGTTTTTTTGATGGGGTTGATGTAGGGAATATTGGTGGAGCAGGTTTTGTGATACATTTGAGTGCTTCTTATTTTTTAAACTTCTCTCTAGGCTGTGGCAGAAGCACAAATACCAAATCTGAGCTTCTGGCACTGTGGGCACTTCTTTCGGTTGCCATTCATTTGGGGATCCCTCTCTTTATTATTTATGGTGATTCATTAGTCATCATCTCATGGGTTAACAGAACTGCATCACTTAATGCCCCTCAACTGAGTCATTGGTGTGATGGCATTCTAACTTTGTTGCAACATGCCCCTTCAATGACCATCAAGCATACTTATCGTGAGCATAATCAGCAGGCTGATAGTCTCTCCAAACAAGCTCTATTGTTGGACATTGGCCATGGAAACTTTACTGAATCTTTGGATGGCAAGATCATTGATCAAGGGAATTTTTCAGCTATTTTAGCTTGTGTTGGGCTTTTCCCTTTCTATTTTTTGGCACGTTTTATATGTATTATTGTTCTGGTTTATAGCTGACATGGAAGAGTTGTTCAGCCTTCTTGTTATGCTCAGGACTAGTAAGTTTATTGGTCATTCCGATCTTTAGTTCAACAAGATTTCTGACCTGTTTTTACAGGAATGATGAGAAAAGTCTGCCCTTGGCAGACTTTATGCTTTTATGTATCCATGTTTATAATGGCAGCTTCGTATGCTTCATTGATTAATTAGTAATCAAAGGGGTTCCCAAATGATATTGGGTTTGCTGATGCTCAGAGATGCCTATTGTAGGCAAATTGTATAAGATGTCCTTTGATTCAATAAGAATATCAAGGTCTGGTATTTTTTCCTCTGAAAAAAAATAGTATATTTTATTTATTTAAAAAAATCAAGGTTGGGATAATTTCACATATCTTTAAAATTTTATATTATTTTGTCATTTATATATTCACGCCATAAAATACAAGCAAGTTACATTTATACGTTTAAATTAAAGTTTTCAAAATTTAAAAGTTCATCTATCAATGATGAGAAATGAACAATAATACTTAGTTTTAAATTTTGAATCATTTATATTATTAGAAGTAATTATTAAGCACATGCACATAATTATTCTCATTATGGCAAGTGGACAATTAGACTATATGTATATATTGTAATTAGGTCATGTAAACTCACTATGTTGAAGTACTTTACCATGAAATTGCCATTGTATTGGTCTTTTGTGTACGGAAATTTCTAACAAATTGGAATTCGTCGAATATTCGATCTATGTGTAATACAGAGGCTAATTTTGAAAATTAATTTTAAAAAGCCACATTTTAATTATTAAAACACTATAAAATAAATACTTTCAATTTCATGCTTTGTAATTCAATTCAATAGGAATAAAAATAGGCCAAAGAAAATAAATATGCAAATATAATAGCAACACTAGATTTATTGGTTACCAAATCCATGTGCCCAAAACCACTTACATCCTTGCTCATTCAGAGTCAAAGTTAACCCTAACACAATTTAAACATTAATTAATTAATTTCAATGTAAATAGTCGTAAATATTATGTACTTTCTTCTTATACTAATTAATAACTATGAATAACTAAGAATTTTCTCTCTTATACTATGGGCATTATTTTTTTTTTTAAGAGTAATTTTGGTTATAAAAATATGTTTAAAATTTTGATTTTTTTAAGTTTAAAATTTAATGATTGATATTTAATATTTCATTAAAAATATTGTATATATTTAACTATATATATGTTATATATATAGTTGTATATTTAATTAAAAATATTATATATAAAAAGTTGACTTCTAGATTTTATTCTCATTGGATTTTTTTTTGTTCCTACTCGACTTTTACTAAGTAATTTGTCACTCATATTTAGACCAAACAATGCAAATTAAAACTATAATATATCACTGAATAGTGTTTAGTATAAAATCTATTAAATAAAACTTTATCTTATAGTATAATAAACCCTACGAACCCATGTTTAACTACAATCTATTAAATAAAACTTTATCTTATAGTATAATAAACCTTACGAGCCCATGTTTAACTACATTTCAAATGCATCTTGATCGTTTCTTTTATTTTATCTTTAAAGCCTCACATTAAATTAGATTTTATGATTTTAAAATAAAGAAAAATAAGCATAATCACATATTTACCATAATGGAAAAAAATAAGTGTATTTTATATTTATTAAGTTACTAATTTTTACATGCATTTTGTATTTATTTAATTATTAATTTTTCTTTAAAATTAGTTTAAACATTTATAATTTTTTTCAAAATCATGATAAATATTTTAATATTTTAATTAATTAATAGTTTTACATAAATTTAAAATTTAATTATTATTATTTATATATTGTGATTAATTTGTATATGATAACACGATGCCTCGTTTTCTTGCTCATAGTGCATGAAGAACGAATTGGAGATGATAATCCTATGTCACACCCAAAAAAAACGCATCATATCAAATGGGTAGGTCTAGGTGATTGTGATAATTATAAAAATGTTCAAAATAAACTTTATTTAAAGGAAAATGTAAACAATCTATATTGTTAATTTTTTTTTATTCCATTCTCAATTGTGTACATCTTCATTTATTTTTCTTAAATTTGATCCATCACTTTTCTAAAAAGAAACATATAATATTAAATGTTAATTTGTTATGATGTTTGATTTTCAATTTTCCACTTACTTCTTAATATGGAAATTTGAAGATATATTAAATAATTGATTACTAAAGATAAAATTAATATAATTTTATTTTATTGAACCATTTTTAGATTTAAAAAAATAGAAGATATATTAATTAAGTGATTACTAAAAATAAAATTATTATAATTTTATTTTATTGAACTATTTCTAGATTTAAAAAGAAATTAGATGAAAAAAAACTCAAAACAAGAGACATAATTCATAATGCACAAGACATTGTCACCTCGTGGCTCTTGTTTTTTTTAATATTATATTGTTTTTTTTTTCTTTTTATAATAAGTATATATATAATATTTTGATAGTCTTATATCTAAGTGTTAAATATAAATATATAATATTAAGTGATATTAAAAAGGAAATAAAAGTGAAGGAAGGTTTTTTTTTATTCCTTTAAATTGGAGGTTATTGGGGTTTTCTTACAAAGGGAGCACCACGGGAGAACTTATAACTTTCTAGATATAGACATGATGAGAAGAATGGTGGACAAGCATAAATGACCAATCAATGGAGGACACAAACTTGATGATTTTCATTGTCAAGATTTAAAATTCTCTAGCTTACTAAAACTTTGACTAACAGCCGAAAGGGTCAAACATGCTTGGATTTTGTCAAACAAAGTATGTACACAGTGTTTGTGCCAGAAATTGTTTCTAAGGACAGAGAAACAAGCTAACACACACTCAAGATAAAATTCAATAAAACAGATTAGGTTTAGGGTTTCTGCAATGTTTTAGTGGTTGTAAAATTTTGGAGAAAGACAGGGAATGCATTCATGAGCAAAGTAGTAACTAAATCATAAACAGAAGATGATAAAGATGCATAATATATCACACAAGATCCAACAGAAAAACTATGCTGAGGTTCATTCATAAAGGACAAGCATCACCAGCAAATACACATAAACCAGTAATGAATATATCAATTAGGAAACTAAACAAGTTCAATAATGAAGCCAACACAGAAAACTGAAGGGGAAAAATGTCATATATTTCATAATTTCATCATCAAAAGCATATAAGAGTCTTGGTACTTAACTCCTGAACAAGTCTGAAGACAAAATCAGTCTGAAGACCTCCTGTAGCTCCCAAAAATCCAAACCCTGCTAATGACTCTCTAACCTCTCTAAATAGTGTTTTCTTTTTACAAAAATTAGTTAGGTATCAAAAACCCTAACTGTCCTCCATCCACTCGATGAGGTAAGGTAAAAAGTAAAATATTACAAACCATGATTTTTCTAAAAATAGTAATCCCAAACTAACATGTTTCTGAAAAAGATAACAAGTAACTGAAATGAACTAGTGACTCATAGCTCTTTTGCTGCCTCAGCTAGCAGCGCAATACCATCTAATACTTGAGTTTTCCTCTTAGCTTTCTTCTTCTCCTGCTCCAGGTTAGTTATCCTTTTGGTGAGCTTCTTGTTTTCCTGCTGCAAGTTCTTTACTGTGTTTTCCAACTCTGTACAATGTATGTCAGTAATTCTTTTCCTCTTGAGAACCTCTTTGGATACTTCTGACAGCTCCTGGAAATGATTATGGACATCCTGCAGTTCTTCTATAAGCCCTTTGTTAACCTTCATCAACCCATCATTAACATCTTGCAAGTATTTCATCTGTTGCTTATACTGTTGAATACTTTCCTGCAAGTTTTCTTTATCAAAACTAGGGATCTCAGGTATGTTTGCATCCTTTATTAACAAGTCTGTGAAATCAGTAGGAATACTAGGCTCTTTTAGAATTCCTGCTTCCCTAAGTATAAGCTCATCTTCTTCTTCCCACTCTTGATTTTCAACAGGAGATATTTTAGCTTTCTCTTCCTGTTGCTGTTTTAAGAGTTTATTTTTTATCTCAAGAATTATTGCAGACAATTCAGACTTGGGCTGCCCTAACTCTTTTACAGACTGTGATCCTTTCACCTTTGCAGGCTGAGAAGAAGAAGGTTTAGCAACTGATTTTCCTTTGCTTTTACTGTCCATTTTACCAATTTCTGTCTCTTCATTTGAGGAAGCATCAATCAAGACAGTCCCTTGTTTGGAATTCAATTTTGGATTAAGTAACCTCTTCATGCTCCATCTTAGTTTATTTGTTGGCCTAGTTTTAGGCCTCCAATATGGGGTTACAGTCTTTTTCTTCTTCTTATTAGGTTTAGCTGCTTTGATCTCAGAAATGAAGAATTCTCCACAGGTTTCATGCTTGCCTTCTGCTTTATCAATGGGCTGATCTTCTTCCAGTAAATACCCCTCATCATCTGAGAGAATGGTGAGTGGAATTCTTTGTTGGGTTTGAAAATCATCTTCAGGCATATCAACCTTTTCTATGACAGCAACTCTAGGTTCCTTGGAAACTGCTGTTGGTCTCAACTGTTGCCTAGGCTGTAATTCTTCTTCTGAAAACAGTGAATATCTGCCTGCAGTACCAACTAAAAACACCTTGGGTTTACTGTCAACCTCCACATGCTCTGCTGCCTTCTCAACTTCAACATCCTCTTTGTCTTCAAGTTTGGCTTTCTGACCTAATTTCTTCATCATTACCTTCCCTTTATCTGCTTGCGTCTTAGGCTGCTGATCTTCCTATTTTACATGGAAACCTGACCAAAAAAGAAAGAAGTCCCAACTTTTACCTTCATGCTACAAAACAGTGCTAATAATCAACTTAATCAGCCCATGATGAAATATGGACTGAGAGGAATGGTTCATATGCCCTTTTGACCCTGCTAGCCATTTTTCGCAAGCTCTTCAATAGGAAAAATGGAAGGTTCATCCTGGACTGTCCCACCATATGTTGCAAAAACCTAAAGTGATACTTAAACACATAAGCATACCTGTCCTCGCAAGTAATGTAACTCTACAAAATTCTAATTGGTTCAACCCATTCCTTTCTGAAATTTTGAATAAGAATGCCTTTATTCCAGTCAGGAGTGACATTTGGTAATAGGTATCTCTGAGGATCAAAGGTAAAAGGCAATTTCTTAAACCATAATTCACCTTCATTGCTAACCCCTGTGGCTTCTGCAATCAGCTCTACTGTCAGCCTGAACTTAAGAGTATCAAAGGTCACCATGTCATCTTTTAAACACTGTGCAAACTTGCAAGAAACTTCAGCATTATACCCATTTATTCTTTTAAAGAACTCAAGCCAACCAGCCTATTGAAATAATTCAACACATCCAAGGAGCTTTTCAATCCACCCTACATCATTTGGTTCAGCTCTGTTAATTTTACCACTCTTGCCCATTTTCCTTCAGAGGATGAAACTGTATAGGTTTTAGGATTCAATTAATGACCAGTCAGGTGATTGTCTCCTTCTCAAATCCTTCAGGTTTCAAAAATAGCTCTCTTTGCTCTTCTCTGTCTGCTTCTTTTGTTTTCCTAATAAAGATTAGGTTTATCATAAGCATAAGAGATTTAGGTCATTTGAAATCTTCCAAACTCCTCACTGCAACTGGTGACTGTCATGCAATTTAATTGTTCTATTGGCTCTCCATCTTCAGCATGTAGAATAAGCCTGTATATTGGTATTCATAACCTGCCAGAACCATGTATAAACCATCTCTGCACAAAAAGAGTATTACATAAAGAATCACAACTGTCAACCTTTAGACTAAACGCAGCCTGTAAACCATCTTAAACATAATCCATTGTCAGCTCAGTAATCTCAGGTATCAAATTAACAGTAGATCTTCCTCTGGTTTCAAGCCTGCTGCTTCTTTTGGCTTTCAAAAATAGTGAACTTTAAAACCTAGAAAAATTAGGTCTTTAGGCTATATAGGTTTTCATATTGTCTGAAATGTCTCTGTCCTTCTTCTCATGTTGTACCAGTAGCAATATTAAATTTGAACCATCATAATATACATTGCATTTCAACCCAGCATCTTTCGAACTTCAACAAATGAACAGCTCCAAGATAAAGCTATTTTTCAATACTCCACTCCACAGAACATCTCAGAATGGCTCAGGCAGTTATTTTTCTGGTCAAAATATCATTTGAGTGCATAATCTATCATTCCCCTTAATCAATTTTGATTGAATAGTTCCCAGTGAAAAATCCCTAAATTATCAGTTATAGTGGCTTATCGTTTAAATTGATCAACTGCAGTGGTTTAAAAACATGACCTGAGTGATTAAGTTGTTCAGCTCGAATGTACAGGTGTCCTTCAGGATGCAATTTGACTGCAGACAGCACATTCATGAAGCCCTAATTTCCCGTGGCTCCACAAAACCTCACTCTATTTCCCAGCGGGCATATCCGGTTTTGTAGTGATCATGGTTACTGCACTAAGTCCGTTGTCTTTGAATGTGCATGCAAATGACAACTCATCTCATATTAAACATTAAACCACGCTGTTACCTGTCAAAATCAATTGCCTTTGGGCTCACGATGACCACGATTCCTTCCCCAGTGGAACCACCTGTTCTTATGATAATTCTTTAACTAACACGTAGTAAACACTCCACAATGCGTGATTAGTCACTCAACGTTTAAGAAAATGCCCAATTTTTGCTTAAAAATCAGAAGAAATGAAGGCCGCGATATTCTTGTAGCGCGCCTTCATTATTTTTCGGCTCCAGCGCTACAAGAATAATTTTAGTGCTATTTTCTCGTTGTTTTTCAGCTTTTCATCATTTTGAATGCAGTTTAAAAGTTGTTTGAAGTATGATTATGCAGGACCATGCTCAAAAATGCTATTTGTGACCACATCATTCGATAATATGACCTTTTAAAACCTTTTAAGACCCAAGGGAGGAAAAAACAAAATAACTCTAAACGCAAAAAACTTAAAAATTAAAGTCAATACCCAAAAGCTCCTATGGTAATTGAAAAGATAAAGTCAAAGAAATAAGAAAACTTGATCAAAAAGGTAATGAAACATGAAAAGGTAAGAAACAAATTCCTGACATAACATCTGGCTCCAACTGCGGGATGAAGTCCTCCCTGTGAGGCTTCAAGAACCTGTAGACCAGTGCCTTCTGTCTTCTATCTACCTGTCTGCAAAACTTCCATTGGGGTATGGAGTCTTTATTATACTTCACTCACACCGGTATGTACAATGAGAAGTGAAAATGCTTCTATAAACTATAGAAATGCTTGAGGAATCGCCCATTAACAGGGCTGGACAACTCCTCACCTTCCAAGGACTGCAAGATAAAAGTATTGTTCTCTAAAACTTTTGATACCAGAAAAGGGCCAAACCAAAGATTGTCAAACTTACCATGCTTACCCTTTTGTTCCTTTCTTGCATCCCACCTTAGAACCATATCAGCAACTGAAAAAGTATTTTCTTTACTATTTCTGTCAAATCTACTTTTGATCTTGGCTCTGTACAGCTGTGCCTTTTCATCCACCTTTTCCCTATTTTGTTGTAACTCAATCATTTCAAAAATTCTCCTCTGCATATCATCTGGCTCCTCTTGAGCATTCTGGAGAAATTTCATCACTGGGATCCCCAAATGAACAGGGAAAACTGCCTCTGTACCATATACTAACTGATAGGGAGATGTCCCAATGGCCTGCTTCACTGTAATCCTGTCTGCCCATAATGCATATTTCAGCATTGAATCCCAAGACCTTTTCTTATGCTTGAGCAGTTTCTTGATGCTCTGAATGATGTTCTTGTTAGAAGATTCAGCTTAACCATTTCCTTGCGGATAATAGGGGGTTGAATGCTTCAATATGATGCCATTTCTTTCACAAAAGGTCACCATTGCTCTGGATTTAAAAGCCTTTGCATTGTCTGTTATTAATCTCTGTGGACAGCCAAACCGGCTCAGAATATTTTCTTCAATGAAATCCATAATTACCTTATCTGTAGCATTCCTTGTAGGAATGGCTTCCACCCATTTTGTGAAAAAATCTGTTGCAGTGAGAATACAGTGATGCTGTCCTGAAGATGCTAGATTTATTTCTCCAATAAAGTCCAGACCCCATTGCTGAAAAGGGGCATTGACTGCAATAGGTTTCAAAGGCAAAGACAATAATTTCTGCTTACCAACAAATTTCTGACAAGGAATGCAGGCTCTTACCTGCTGGTAAACATCTGTGAACAAGGATGACCAATAATATCCAGCTCATAAAATTTTGTAAGCTGTTGCTTTCCAATACTTATGCCCTCCACAGGCACCTTCATGGGATTCTGAGATCACTTCTCCTATTTCAGATTGGTCCAAACATCTGAGCAAGATACTCCCTGGATCCTTCAGAACAATTGATCTTCTACTAAACAATACTTAGTAGCTTTGAGTTTCAAAGATCTAGCAGCCTTCTTGTCCAAATGCTCAGGACATTGCAGAAATAACAGAAAATGAACAATGTCTGCATACTAGGTATATGCTGAGTAGAAATCCATGATCTTCTCTTTCTTCAGAGCTGCTTGATCTTTTTCTTGAGCTATTTCTTCAGCCATAACATACAGTCCAAGAGCCTGACAATTTCATTCAGCCAGCAGCTTGGCTAAACCTTGTCCCTTAACAAGTTTGGTGGGCCTGATTTCCACATCATACTCCATAATCTTTGCAATCCACCTGCCTCTTTTACCCTCACTATTAGGCTGTGTTAAAACATAGTTTACTGCATCATTTGGAACAAATGAAATAACTTTTGAGTGCAGGACATAAATTCTGAAAAATTTTAAAGCCTTCACCAGAGCATAAGCCTGATTTTCCAATATACTGTACTTCAGCTCAGAATCCCTAAGAGTTTTACTGAAAAAGGCAATAGGCTGTTCCAATCCTTCTTTATTTTTCTGAAGTAAGACTGCTGCAATTGTGTCTTCTGATGCAAATGAAAAATTAAGAAATTCTTTGGTAAAATCAGGACTTACCAGTACAGGTGCTTCAGTAAGAGCTACCTTGATTTTCTCAAATGTAGCCTTTGCCTCAACAGTACACCTGACTTCCTGGTCCTTCTTCAGCATGGATGTGATCTGTTTAATAGTTTCAACAAAATTGGGAATAAACCACCGTAGAAAATTAATTTTGCCAATGAATGATTGAACATCTTTTTTGCTCCTGGGTAAACTAATCTTCAGTATAGCTTTCACTCTTTCAGGATCTATTCTGATGCCATCAGCAGACACAAGGTGACCAAGTAGTTTACCTTCTTGCACAGCAAAATGTGACTTTTTGGGATTTAAGGACAGGCCAAATTTTCTACATTTTTGGAAGGTCTACCTTAAATGCTTCAGATGCTCATCATCTAACTATGAAAAAACAGTAATATCATCCAAATAAATGACCACAAACTTATCTTTTTCTCCAACAAAGGCAATGTCCATTGCTCTCTGAAATGTTTCTCCAGCATTCATCAGGCCAAAAGGCATTTTGTCATACATGAATGTCCCCTAGGGGGTTGTAAAGGTTGTATTTTCTTTGTCATCAGGGTGCATAGCAATCTGATTGTACCCTGAGAAACCATCCACCATAGAGATCCTCTGAGCTCCAACTACTTGCTGCAATACTTGTTCAATCTTAGGAAGAGGATAGTTGTCTTTTAATGATGATCTATTCAGATTTCTGAAGTCAACACATAATCTAATTTCTCCATTCTTTTTTCTGACAGGAACCAGATTAGCAACCCAGGAAGAGTACCTGAGAGGCACTATTATCTTTGCATCCAGCAGCTTCTTTACTTCTTTTTCAATCACAGGAAATAAAGCTGGAT
This sequence comes from Pseudotsuga menziesii, assembly GCA_001517045.1. Classification (NCBI taxonomy): domain Eukaryota; kingdom Viridiplantae; phylum Streptophyta; class Pinopsida; order Pinales; family Pinaceae; genus Pseudotsuga; species Pseudotsuga menziesii. The sequence goes on from LPNX010832519.1 coordinate 297,593, forward strand.
TGATCCTTCTTAGTTTCTATCGGAAAGGTTTAACATTAGGCTTCAAAGGAACCTTATGCTGAATGATTGTTGTATCATAGGTTCGTAGTTCTTCATAGGACCATGCAAAGACATCTACATGCTCTTTTAACAGCTTAATATATCTATTTCTTTGTTCAGCTGTCAATGATTTAGAAATTTTGACCATTCTAGGGTGTTCAGCTAAGCCAATATTGCAGTCCATCACGTTCTCTTCTGAAGACTGAACAATAGGCTTTGAAGGTGTATCATATTTTGTGAATATTCTTTCCAGAGGTACCAAGCCTTTGGGAATGAAATTACTCTTCAATTCAATGATCTTATGACCTGCTATCTCTTCTGCAGCAATTTCATCCAGTTGTTCTTCTTCATCATCCTCATCCTGATCAATTAAGGAATTTGAAAACTCATCTGTAAGTTCAATAAACCTTTTAATCTCAGTATCATCTTCAAACACTCTCCATTGTTTTACATTATCAGGTACAGAAGGTCTGTACTTTATTTCAATTGGATACCTCAACTGAGTAGTCTTAGGAATTCTGAAGTATGTGGCAGCTAAGCCCAATGAATCTGCAGTCTGATTGTAATCCCTGGGAATATAGGTAATATTAAAAGCTACAACATAGTTTTCAAGCATATCCCATACCTCATTCCGGTAAAGCTTCAACAAACCCTGCTTCACTTGATATTTGTTCTTCACTTGCTGAACAACTAGTTCGGAGTCGCCAAATGCAGCAATCTGCTGAATGCCTGATTCTTTAGCAGCCTTTAATCCTAGTAGAAAAGCCTCATACTCAGCAGTATTATTTGTAGTAACAAATTCCAACTTGTACATGAGCCTCACTGTTTCACCTCCAGGAGATTTGAGAAAAACTCCAGCTCCAGCACCCTCTTTGCATGAGGATCCATCAAAATACAATTTCCACAGTGCATTTTCTTCATTTCTGCTGTGTTTTAGTGGCTGTTCTTTTTCCACTTGTAACAGACCAGCAGAATTATCCTCATCACTGAAATGCAACATGCATGTACCAATATCTTTATCAACAGAGTACAGTGGGTGATTAGTGGGATTCTTGTCATCTGTCACTATGTAATCAAACTGTAGCTCTCTATACAGTCTTCTAGTTTCTCCACCAAACACTGGAATGGTGGCATATGAAAGGTCCATTTGTAAGGTTCCCCCAGCCTTTTTAGCCCATGACCTAGATAGAAGTAAACCAAAATTCAGTGTTATATCAGCTACCACAACATCCATTATCACACTTTTCATTGGCGACTGAGCTAGGCTGACAACCATGTCTTTCATCACTCCAAGGAACTTCACTGCTCGAGAATCAAAAGCATATAGCTCATGGTAAGGCTTAGTGATGCTCAGGCCCAAGGCTTCCATAACAGCCTTTGGCATTAGATTGTGGGATGCTCCTAAATCTAAAAGACAATTGTGAATCATTTGATCATGGACTGTCAGGGTGACATAGAAAGGAGGTGAAGCACTGGCCTCATTTTTCAGTTTTTTCAGCTAGGGCTGATCCAATGAAGATTTTAGGGTTTTCTTCCTGCAAATTAACTGTGTCTAAAACAGGCTGATTACTTACTGAATTCATCACTTTCAAGACTGTTTGTTTATATGAGGGATTCTTTATTAACTCAATTAAAGGTACAGGAATCTTTAACTTCCCTAATTCATTCTCCAAACGGAAATTCTGAACAGATTTGTTTACCTCTTCCACCTCTGGAGTCTTCCTTGTTTTTTCTACAACTTGTCTTTTTTCTGGCACAGGATCAGCTGTCTGTTTAGCAGGAAAAGTAGCAGCAAGAACAGTGGCAGCAGGAACATCAGCTTTCTTCTTTGGGGCCTGCACCACTTGCTTTGGGCCTGATCTGAGTTTTATAGTCTTCTTGGGTCCATTCTGATGAACAGTAGCAGTTACATCAGTCTTTTCCAAATCTAAGTCATCCTCAGCTTCAAACATGTCAGTATCATAAAATTCTGCATTCAGAAATTCTCCTTCAGTAACAAAACTTGTAGACAATCCATCTCCAAAGTGGTTCATATCCTGATCAGTCTCAGTCTCTTCAAAGAGCAGTTGTTCATCAACTTCTTCTTCATCAGCTACATTGTTCTGAAGAGGTGGGGGCACTCTTTGGTCTTCATTTTCTCTCCTTTCACGGTGGATATCATTGTTCCTGCACTCTCTTGGTATAAATATAGGAGCAAATTGCCTTTTGAACTGATTCTGGTTATTTAGATTCCTTTCAGCTTCTGGAGCAGGTTTGCCAGAATTCTTTTCAAGCTCTAGTTTATTCAGTTTGGCAGTGAGAATATTCACTAGCTTAGCCATCTCATCTATCTTGGCTTCAGCAGACTAAGGAGCAGCACTTCCTGAAACAGCTTCCTTCTTTCCTTTTCTTTCATAAAGCTGCTGGGGAGTTTCTTTCTTAAGTCTGTTTGAAGCCAGCAAATTGGATTCTACCTCCAATGCTGCATCTTGCATGTTCATCAAGGTGATAGGTCTTCTTTCTCTCAGCAATAAAGAAAATTTGTGATCAAAGGCATTCGCATAGGTAAGTTTAGCTGATGTTTCAGTAGGCTTAATTTTTACTGGAATCCTACTATACATTTTGTTAAATCTTTTGGAAAAATCTGCAACAGTCTCCTCTTTTTTCCTTCTGAGAGCTCCAAACTCAGTTATATAATAGGTTTGGTCCTTTGTGTCTCCCCATTGCCTCATGAAAAGATCACGGAGCTCTTCAATTATAGTGATTAAGTTGGCAGGCAACTCTCTAAACCACTTCCTTACATCCCCATCAAGGCTTTGAATGAATACCCTCATCCATACATCTTTGATCTCAATGTTTTGATTGTTAGCATAACTTAGGAAAGCCTCCCAATGTTCTTCAGCACTGGTTTCCCCCTATCCATTGAACCTAGGCATATACTTCTGGTAATCACCTCCAGGCAATGCATTTAAAGGCTGAGGTAAGACTAATGGTACATACTTGGCTGGAACCATCCGGTCCATCATATCCATGGGAGGGTTTTGGGCTGCCATCTTTGGACTGACTGACTTTGCAGATGAGGAAGCTTGACTGGAACTTGTTTGAAAAGGGCTCTTTCCTACTTTCAGCTGAAAGATAGGTATTTTACCAGGAGAAGCATCTTGGCTTTCAAAAAGGTTTGAGGATTAGTAAAAACTTGAAAAGTGTTCTCAGGGATGGTAGGTTTTATCCAAGGTGAGGTTCAGCTGGATGTAATGAAGCACCCAACTGGTCAGGGTCACAGAGGGCTGATAAAGATTGAGACCTTCGGAGTTTTCTTGGTGTTTTCAATATTTGTTCAGGGTCTGAAACCCCTGAATGTAACGGTGAAGTAGGTCTGCTCCTGGTTCCAACTCCTCTAGAAGCCACTGTGACAACTTTGGTGAAAAATTAGCCTTCAAAAGTGTTGGTTCAAGTCCACCTCGTAAACCAGTAAAACTGATAAGTATCCCAGGGAAGATATGCTTCAGCTTCGTCCCCGGCAACGGCGCCAAAGATGTTTGTGCCAGAAATTGTTTCTAAGGCCAGAGAAACAAGCTAACACACACTCAAGATAAAATTCAATAAAACAGATTAGGTTTAGGGTTTCTGCAATGTTTTAGTGGTTGTAAAATTTTGGAGAAAGACAGGGAATGCATTCATGAGCAAAGTAGTAACTAAATCATAAACAGAAGATGATAAAGATGCATAATATATCACACAAGATCCAACAGAAAAACTATGCTGAGGTTCATTCATCAAGGACAAGCATCACCAGCAAATACACATAAACCAGTAATGAATATATCAATTAGGAAACTAAACAAGTTCAATAATTAAGCCAACACGAAAAACTGAAGGGGAAAAATGTCATATATTTCATAATTTCATCATCAAAATCATATAAGAGTCTTGGTACTTAACTCCTGAACAAGTCTGAAGACAAAAGCAGTCTGAAGACCTGCTGTAGCTCCCAAAAATCTGAACCCTGCTAATGACTCTCTAACCTCTCTAAATAGTGTTTTCTTTTTACAAAAATTAGTTAGGTATCAAAAACCCTAACTGTCCTCCATCCACTTGATGAGGTAAGGTAAAAAGTAAAATATTACAAAACATGATTTTTCTAAAAATAGTAATCCCAAACTAACATGTTTCTGAAAAAGATAACAAGTAACTGAAATGAACAAGTGACTCATAGCTCTTTTGCTGCCTCAGCTAGCAGCGCAATACCATCTAATACTTGAGTTTTCCTCTTAGCTTTCTTTTTCTCCTGCTCCAGGTTAGTTATCCTTTTGGTGAGCTTCTTGTTTTCCTGCTGCAAGTTCTTTACTGTGTTTTCCAACTCTGTACAATGTATGTCAGTAATTATTTTCCTCTTGAGAACCTCTTTGGATACTTCTGACAGCTCCCGGAAATGATTATGGACATCCTGCAGTTCTTCTATAATCCCTCTGTTAACCTTCATCAACCCATCATTAACATCTTGCAAGTATTTCATCTGTTGCTTATACTGTTGAACACTTTCCTGCAAGTTTTCTTTATCAAAACTAGGGATCTCAGGTATGTTTGCATCCTTTATTAACAAGTCTGTGAAATCAGTAGGAATACTAGGCTCTTTTAGAATTCCTGCTTCCCTAAGTATAAGCTCATCTTCTTCTTCCCACTCTTGATTTTCAACAGGAGATATTTTAGCTTTCTCTTCCTGTTGTTGTTTTAAGAGTTTATTTTTTATCTCAAGAATTATTGCAAACAATTCAGACTTGGGCTGCCCTATCTCTTTTACAGACTGTGATCCTTTCACCTTTGCAGGCTGAGAAGAAGAAGGTTTAGCAACTGATTTTCCTTTGCTTTTACTGTCCATTTTACCAATTTCTGTCTCTTCATTTGAGGAAGCATCAATCAAGACAGTCCCTTGTTTGGAATTCAATTTTGGATTAAGTAACCTCTTCATGCTCCATCTTAGTTTATTTGTTGGCCTAGTTTTAGGCCTCCAATATGGGGTTACAGTCTTTTTCTTCTTCTTATTAGGTTTAGCTGCTTTGATCTCAGAAATGAAGAATTCTCCACAGGTTTCATGCTTGTCTTCTGCTTTATCAATGGGCTGATCTTCTTCCAGTAAATACCCCTCATCATCTGAGAGAATGGTGAGTGGACTTCTCTGTTGGGTTTGAAAATCATCTTCAGGCATATCAACCTTTTCTATGACAGCAACTCTAGGTTCCTTGAAAACTGCTACTCGTCTCAACTGTTGCCTAGGCTGTAATTCTTCTTCTGAAAACAGTGAATATCTACTTGCAGTACCAACCGAAAACACCTTGGGTTTACTGTCAACCTCCACATGCTCTACTGCCTTCTCAACTTCAACATCCTCTTTGTCTTCAAGTTTGGCTTTCTGACCTAATTTCTTCATCATTACCTTCCCTTTATCTACTTGCCTCTTAGGCTGCTGATCTTCCTGTTTTACATGGAAACCTGACCAAAAAAGAAAGAAGTCCCAACTTTTACCTTCATGCTGCAAAACAGTGCTAATAATCAACTTAATCAGCCCATGATGAAAGATGGACTGAGAGGAATGGTTCATATGCCCTTTGACCCTGCTAGCCATTTTTTGCAAGCTCTTCAATAGGAAAAATGGAAGTTTCATCCTGGACTGTCCCACCATATGTTGCAAAAACCTGAAGTGATACTTAAACACATAAGCATACCTGCCCTCGCAAGTAATGTAACTCTACAAAATTCTAATTGGTTCAACCCATTCCTTTCTGAAATTTTGAATAAGAATGCCTTTATTCCAGTCAGGAGTGACATTTGGTAATAGGTATCTCTGAGGATCAAAGGTAAAAGGCAATTTCTTAAACCATAATTCACCTTCATTGCTAACCCCTGTGGCTTCTGCAATCACCTCTACTGTCAGCCTGAACTTAAGAGTATCAAAGGTCACCATGTCATCTTTTAAACACTGTGCAAACTTGCAAGAAACTTCAGCATTATACCCATTTACTCTTTTAAAGAACTCAAGCCAACCAGCCTGTTGAAATAATTCAACACATCTAGGGAGCTTTTCAATCCACCCTACACCATTTGGTTCAGCTCTGTTAATTTTACCACTCTTTCCCATTTTCCTTCAGATGATGAAACTGTATAGGTATTAGGATTCAATTAATGACCAGTCAGGTGACTGTCTCCTTCTCAAATCCTTCAGGTTTCAAAAACGGCTCTCTTTGCTCTTCTCTGTCTACTGCTTTTGTTTTCCTAATAAAGATTAGGTTTATCATAAGCATAAGAGATTTAGGTCATTTGAAATCTTCCAAACTCCTCACTGCAACTGGTGACTTTCATGCAATTTAATTGTTCTATTGGTTGTCCATCTTCAGCATGTAGAATAAGCCTGTATATTGGTATTCATAACCTGCCAGAACCATGTATAAACCATCTCTGCACAAAAAGAGTATTACATAAAGAATCACAACTGTCAGCCTTTAGACTAAACGCAGCCTGTAAACCATATTAAACATAATCCATTGTCAGCTCAGTAATCTCAGGTATCAAATTAACAGTAGATCTTCCTCTGGTTTCAAGCCTGCTGCTTCTTTTGGCTTTCAAAAACAGTGAACTTTAAAACCTAGAAAAATTAGGTCTTTAGGCTATATAGGTTTTCATATTGTCTGAAATGTCTCTGTCCTTCCTCTCATGTTGTACCAGCAGCAGTATTAAATTTGAACCATCATAATATACATTGCATTTCAACCTAGCATCTTTCGAACTTCAACAAATGAACAGCTCCAAGATAAAGCTATTTTTCAATACTCCACTCCACAGAACATCTCAGAATGGCTTAGGTAGTTATTTTTCTGGTCAAAATATCATTTGAGTGCATAATCTATCATTCCCCTTAAACAATTTTGATTGAATAGTTCCCAGCGAAAAAGCCCTAAATTATCAGTTATAGTGGCTTATCATTTAAATTGATCAACTGCAGTGGTTTAAAAACATGACCTGAGTGATTAAGTTGTTCAACTCGAATGTACAGGTGTCCTTCAGGATGCAATTTGACTGCAGACAGCACATTCATGAAGCCCTAATTTCCCGTGGCTCCACAAAACCTCACTCTGTTTCCCAGCGAGCATATCCGGTTTTGTAGTGATTATGGTTACTGCACTAAGTTCGTTGTCTTTGAATGTGCATGCAAATGACAACTCATCTCATATTAAACATTAAACCACGCTGTTACCTGTCAAAATCAATTTCCTTTGGGCTCACGATGACCACGATTCCTTCCCCAGTGGAACCACCTGTTCTTATGATAATTCTTTAACCAACACGTAGTAAACACTCCACAATGCATGATTAGTCACTCAACATTTAAGAAAATGCCAAATTTTTGCTTAAAAATCGGAAGAAATGAAGGCCGCGATATTCTTGTAGCGTGCCTTCATTATTTTTCAGCTCTAGCACTATAAGAATAATTTTAGTGCTATTTTCTCGTTGTTTTTCAGCTTTTTGTCATTTTGAATGCAGTTTAAAAGTTGTTTGAAGTATGACTATGCAGGACCATGCTCAAAAATGCTATTTGTGACCACATCATTCGATAATATGACCTTTTAAAACCTTTTAAGACCTAAGGGAGGAAAAAACAAAATAACTCTAAAGGCAAAAAACTTAAAAATTAAAGTCAATACCCAAAAGCTCCTATGGTAATTGAAAAGATAAAGTCAAAGAAATAAGAAAACTTGATCAAAAAGGTAATGAAACATGAAAAGGTAAGAAACAAATTCCTGACATAACATCTGGCTCCAGCTGCGGGATGAAGTCCTCCCTGTGAGGCTTCAAGAACCTGTAGACCAGTGCCTTCTGTCTTCTATCTACCTGTCTGCAAAACTTCCATTGGGCTATGGAGTCTTTATTATACTTCACTCACACCGGTATGTACAATGAGAAGTGAAAATGCTTCTATAAACTATAGAAATGCTTGAGGAATCACCCATTAATAGGGATGGACAACTCCTCACCTTCCAAGGACTGCAAGATAAAAGTATTGTTCTCTAAAACTTTTGACACCAGAAAAGGGCCAAACCAAAGATTTTCAAACTTACCATGCTTACCCTTTTGCTCCTTTCTTACATCCCACCTTAGAACCATATCAGTAACTGAAAAAAGTATTTTCTTTACTATTTCTGTCAAATCTACTTTTGATCTTGGCTCTGTACAGCTGTGCCTTTTCATCCACCTTTTCCCTATTTTGCTGTAACTCAATCATTTCAAAAATTCTCCTCTGCATATCATCTGGCTCCTCTTGATAATTCTGGAGAAATTTCATCACTGGGATCCCCAAATGAACAGGGAAAACTGCCTCTGTACCATATACTAACTGATAGGGAGATGTCCCAATGGCCTGCTTCACTGTAATCCTATCTGCCCATATTGCATATTTCAGCATTGAATCCCAAGACCTTTTGTTATGCTTGAGCAGTTTCTTGATGCTCTGAATGATGTTCTTGTTAGAAGATTCAGCCTGACCATTTCCTTGCAGATAATAGGGGGTTGAATGCTTCAATATGATGCCATTTCTTTCACAAAAGGTCACCATTGCTCTGTATTTAAAAGCCTTTGCATTGTCTGTTATTAATCTCTGTGGACAGCCAAACCGGCTCAGAATATTTTCTTCAATGAAATCCATAATTACCTTATCTATAGCATTCCTTATAGGAATGGCTTCCACCCATTTTGTGAAAAAATCTGTTGCAGTGAGAATCCAGTGATGCTGTCCTGAAGATACTGGATTTATTTCTCCAATAAAGTCCAGACCCCATTGCTGAAAAGGGGCATTGACTGCAATAGGTTTCAAAGGCAAAGACAATAATTTCTGCTTACCAGCAAATTTCTAACAAGGAATGCAGGCTCTTACCTACTGGTAAACATCTATGAACAAGGATGGCCAATAATATCCAGCTCATAAAATTTTGTAAGCTGTTGCTTTCCAATACTTATGCCTTCCACAGGCACCTTCATGGGATTCTGAGATCACTTCTCCTATTTCAGATTGGTCCAAACATCTGAGCAAGATACCCCCTGGATCCTTCCAAAACAATTGATCTTCTACCAAACAATACTTAGTAGCTTTGAGTTTCAAAGATCTGGTAGCCTTCTTGTCCAAATGCTCAGGACATTGCAGAAATAACAGAAAATGAACAATGTCTGCATACCAAGTAGATGCTGAGTAGAAATCCATGATCTTCTCTTTCTTCAGAGCTGCTTGATCTTTTTCTTGAGCTATTTCTTCAACCATAACATACAGTCCCAGAGCCTGACAATTTCATTCAGCCAGCAGCTTGGCTAAACCTTGTCCCTTGAAAAGTTTGGTGGGCCTGATTTCCACATCATACTCCATAATCTTTGCAATCCACCTGCCTCTTTTACCCTTACTATCAGGTTGTGTTAAAACATATTTTACTGCAGCATTTGGAACAAATGAAATAACTTTTGAGTGCAGGACATAAATTCTGAAAAATTTTAAAGCCTTCACCAAAGCATAAGCCTGCTTTTCCAATATACTGTACTTCAGCTCAGAATCCCTAAGAGTTTTACTGAAAAAGGCAATAGGCTGTTCCAATCCTTCTTTATTTTTCTGAAGTAAGACTGCTGCAATTGGGTCTTCTGATGCAAATGAAAAAGTAAGAAATTCTTTGGTAAAATCAGGACTTACCAGTACAGGTGCTTCAGTAAGAGCTACCTTGATTTTCTCAAATGCATCCTTTGCCTCAACAGTCCACCTGACTTCCTGGTCCTTCTTCAGCATGGCTGTGATCTGTTTAATAGTTTCAGCAAAATTGGGAATAAACCACCGTAGAAAATTAATTTTGCCAATGAATGATTGAACATCTTTTTTGCTCCTGGGTAAACTAATCTTCAGTATAGCTTTCACTCTTTCAGGATCTATTCTGATGCCATCAGCAGACACAAGGTGACCAAGTAGTTTACCTTCTTGCACAGCAAAATGTGACTTTTTGGGATTTAAGGACAGGCCAAATTTTCTACATTTTTGGAAGGTCTGCCTTAAATGCTTCAGATGCTCATCATCTAACTATGAAAAAACAGTAATATCATCCAAATAAATGACCACAAACTTATATTTTTCTCCAACAAAGGCAATGTCCATTGCTCTCTGAAATGTTGCTCTAGCATTCATCAGGCCAAAAGGCATTTTTTCATACATGAATGTCCCCCAGGGGGTTGTAAAGGCTGTCTTTTCTTTGTCATCAGGGTGCATAGAAATCTGATTGTACCCTGAGAAACCATCCACCATAGAGATCCTCTGAGCTCCAACTACTTGCTGCAATACTTGTTCAATCTTAGGAAGAGGATAGTTGTCTTTTAATGATGATCTATTCAGATTTCTGAAGTCAACACATAATCTAATTTCTCCATTCTTTTTTCTGACAGGAACCAGATTAGCAACCCAGGAAGAGTACCTGAGAGGCACTATTATCTTTGCATCCAGCAGCTTCTTTACTTCTTTTTCAATCACAGGAAATAAAGCTGGATTGATCCTTCTTAGTTTCTATCGGAAAGGTTTAACATTAGGCTTCAAAGGAACCTTATGCTGAATGATTGTTGTATCATAGGTTCGTAGTTCTTCATAGGACCATGCAAAGACATCTACATGCTCTTTTAACAGCTTAATATATCTATGAGGAGGAGGAGGAGGATGACAATGAGGATGATGAGGATGATGACTATGATGATGATGATGAGGATGATGATCAAGATGATGATGAGGATGAGGATGAGGATGATGATGATGACGATGATGACGATGACGATGATGATGAACAATGATGGTGACGATGATGATAAGGATGATGACAATGAGGATGATGACTATGATGATGATGATGGGGATGAGGATGATGATGATGATGATGATGATGATGATGATGACAATGATGATGAACAATGATGGTGATGATGAGTTGGAGGACGAGGACGAGGAGGACAAGGATGACGACGACGATGATGAGGAACAATGATGATGATGATAGGTTTAGTTGAAACTTTGCTTTGATTTTATTTTCAAGCATTTGCAATGTACTGATGATGATGAACAATGATGAGGAGGAGGAGGAGGAGGATGACAATGATGATGATGAGGATGATGATGATGATAAGGATGATGATGATGATGAAGATGATGATGACAAGGATGATGACGATGGCGATGACGATGATGATGAACAATGATGGTGGTGATGTTGATGATGATCACGATGACTATAACTATGATGATGATGATTATGATGATGATGATGATGATTACGATGATAAGGATGATGATGTTGATGACAATGATGATGAGGATGATGATGATGATGATGATGACCATGATGATGATGACCATGACAACGATGATGATGATGATGATGATGACTATAATGAGGAGGAGGAGGAGGAGGGGGGGGGAGGAAGAGAACGTGGGGACTTGGGGTAAATGGTGAGCGAGGAATGAGATGGGAAGTTCATTCAGATCTATCTCTACTCTGATAGAAAAAAATAGTGGTCAGACAACTCGGGAGAGCAACTAAAAAGTGACTAAGTCATTGGTTGTATAGGGGCAACTTAATTAAGTGGGCTAATTAGTGGAATAGAAAAATATATCTATTTTGTGCTTTGACAACATATTGACTCATATAATTTAGGTAATTTTCCAAGGAGATAAGTGCATACATAAGGATAATAACTCCATAACAACGTTCCACTGCAGCCCACTCATTTTAGGCGTTAGGCGCCTACTTTCGTTATAGACGTATTTCAAAAAGTGAAGGTGTTCATTCACCAATGAATTTGAGGGCTATTCAAATACTCTACTGGGACTTTGTAAAGACTTTCCTAGAGCTATTTTTCTGATTGTTGTACCATGCTAACTCGGCCACTAACGACTTCCCTAGTTCGCACGATAAGGATATGATGAGGAGAGGACACAACACCTTAGAAAGAATGCGCTCTTTGAGCAGCCCTAAGCATATAAAACCCCCTTAAATAAAGAGTGGGACCTTATTACTTGCCTTTACTTGCCCCATGGGAAGAGTCATATGAGGCAAAAACTCGTCTCACATACGGTTCAGAGGCCAAGCCTCGGCAGTAATGGTGTGGCTCGGGTCAACTAGCACGGAAAATATACAGTTTACTCAACGATTGCCTTTGGGTTCTGAACTCCATATGGGGAAGAAGGTTTTTGCTTTGTGGGGTATTGATCATTTACATGGACCCACTTTTCATTCCATTTGTGGTAATTTTATGATCTATAAACCGTCCCTAACAAACCAATTCATGTTCGAGCATGATGAATCACTTTGTGCCATAATTGACCTGTTGCCAATCCATTCTTCCTCATGACAATTATGATGATGATGAGGATGATGAGGATGATGATGAGGATGATGATGATGAGGAGGAGGAGGATGATGAGGATGATGGTGAGGATGATGATGATGAGGTCGATGATGATGAGGAGGAGGAGGAGGAGGAGGAGGAGGATGACTATGATGATGAGGATGATGATGATGATGATGACGATGATGATGATGAACAATGATGGTGTGATGATGAAAAGGATGATGATGATGATGATGATGATGATGATGATGATGATGATGATGATGATGATGATGATGAAGATGACTATGATTATGATGATGAGGATGATGATGATAATGATGATGATGATGACAATGAACAATGATGGTGATGATGAGGAGGAGGACGAGGACGAGGACGAGGATGATGACGACAATGATGAGGAACAATGATGATGATGATGATGATGATAGGTTTAGTTGGAACTTTGCTTTAATTTTATTTTCAAGCATTTGCAATGGAATGATGATGATGAACAACAAGGAGGAGGAGGAGGAGGATGACAATGATGATTATGAGGATGATGACTATGATGATGAGGAGGAGGATGATGAGGATGATGAGGATGATGATGATGATGGTGATGACGATGATGATGAACAATGATGGTGATGGTGATGATGATGATGATGATGATGATGATCACAATGACTATGACTATGATGACGATGATTATGATGATGATGGTGATGATTATGATGATGTGGATGATAATGTTGAGATGATGATGATGACCATGACAATGATGATGAACAATGATGATGATGATGATGATGATGATGACTATGATGATGATGATGATGATGATGACGACGATGACGATGAGGAGGAGGAGGAAGAGGAGGATCATGATGATGATCATGATGAGGATGATGATGATGAATATGATGATGATGATAATGACGATGACGATGATGATGATGATGAACAATGATGGTGATGATGATGATGATGATGACGATGATGATGAGCAACAATGATGATGACAATGATGATGAGGATGAGGATGATGACTATGATGTTGATGATGAGGATGACTATGATGACGACGATTACGATGATGAGGATGAGGATGACTATGGTGATGATGGTTAGTGTTGGATTCCTTCCTTACCCTCCATTAGCTATAGGTAAGGAGCCTAAGACCTCATAATGACACCCATGGGCCTAAGAAGAAAGTAGTGGTGAAGACTATAATGTAAAAATACTCGTACATGTGTGAATACCAAGACATTGTTGAAGAACATTAGTCATTAAATGGGATAAACGTTAGTGAGTAAATGCTGTAAATGTTAGGCAACACCGTGCATGTGTGTGTCTACACATACGCATTGGTACACACGCATGCTCTTATGCACATATGCATGCTCATTATGCATGTGTGCGCGCTCACAATTACATGTGTGTGCACCTATTACTAGTTATAAAAAAATAGAGATCTGGATTCCCGAGGTTGCTACCAATTTTCATGGGTTTTCTAAAATTGTTTGCATGTTTTGTGCTCCTAAACTTTGCAATTTGGCTCATGCTCAATCATCAATTGGACACTCTTTGATATATTGGATAGAAGATCACAATTGGAATCTAACGAACATATTCAGTGGTCTTGGAAGTTAGTGGATACATTCAAACTACAAGTTTTCATTGCAAGAAGAGATCATTTTGAATAGGTATGGTGAATTGTAAATAATTGTTTTCATTCACAAGCTTTCAGATCATTTCATTGATTTATGTTTTATCACATGTCTACAACAATATCTCTCTCATAGACAACAATTAATTTCACAAGAAGAATTCCCAGCTTCACATCTAAACAAGTCTCATATTCTCCATACAAGATGAAGTATGGAATGTTACTAATTTTCATTTGCACATGAATATATTTTGATTTCACACAATGAAGGAATAGATGAACTTATCTCTTGAGACTCTTCATTTAAAAAAAAAAAACTTTGAAGCGATCATGGGAAAGGGTTCATATTGAATCGTTCACCAAGTTCTCCATATTCTCTATACAAGATGAAGTATGCAATGTAGACCAATAATCGTTTGCACATGAATATATTTTGATTTCCCACAAGGATGACATAGATGAGGTTCTCTATTGAGACTCTTCAATTTGTATAAAAAACTTGGAAGCAATCATGGGAGAGGGTCCATATTGAATAGTTCACCATCTTGTCCATGCTCTCCTCTTCATGCTAGATTTATCATAGCATGCCTTTGAGCTCGATAGATGCCTCTACCTCAATGATTTCTCCTTTTTTCAGGGGATTTGCAACCTCCTCATTGTGTAATTAATCAATTTGTTCTCTTTAGTTAGTGTGAATTAATGAGTGTAATTTATTCAATTTATGCCCAAGACATCCAAACACCAACTTGTGTCTTCCCTCACAACTAATGTGGCATATTATGTGTAATGTCATCTCATTCGAAGGTGTGGGAAATGAAGAATATTTCACTCATCTTCTTGTGACTTCAAATAATTTTTGAACACAAAGGAAGTCATAATCCTATAGTTGTAATACATGCGAACTTGACTCTCTTTACTTGACTCAAAGAGAGTATAGAAATGAAACTTTAGTTTGAACATAAAGAGAAACCTTTAATCAATGTTTATGTATCAATGGAAATAATTACCATACTAACATCTGTAATTTAGTTAATTATGTTGGAACATGTCATGTTTCTTGTATAATGGAACTAATACCCTATTTGTTGCTTCTTATGCAAGGGTAGACCTCATAGTTTTGATAAAGAAACTTTTGGAGATGGGAAACTCACATAACAGAGTAAGAAAAACTACAAGGAATATGCCCATTGAAAAGAAAAATGAGATAAGAGAAAAGGCCAGGTTGGCAATGGACATAGTGAGACATGGTCCAGACATTTCCACTGATACTGCAACCGATCCTAACAGAGTTAATGACATAACAACCTCTATTTCAGAACCACAGGTGAAGCGATTGCGTCCAACATACCCAACCCAAATTCTAACATCAACACAGACTCCAACCAACAATCCATCAAGGAGCCATCTTGAAGCTCTTGAATACATAAGTATATTGAGAGATGATGAGTATCAAGTGTTGGACCTAGGATTAATGTTTAGTTTGTAATCTCTCTAGGAAGACCACAACCATGTCGAGCACACTCCCAATATGGACCAACATGTGAATGAAGCACTGCAACAAAGAAGCCCTGGGATTCGTAGCTCATGTCCACCTTCCCTACCTAAACTTTATAGTGCAAGAAAAAGGAATCCTAAACGTATCCATGTAGATGAAAGTTGTCTGTCATGCCTTGAAGGTAAGTTTCCCACATGTACTATCGATTGGCAATGTAGCAAATTAATGAAGGAATATTTTGAATCCAAAGACGATGCAATTAAATGTCAATTATTACTATGTTTGTTAAAGTCAAATTGTTTAGTTGTTGTTAGGAGAATTTTGAGCATAAAGATGGTTAGAAGTTCAAAGTCTAACAATCATATTGTTAGAAATCTCCAATCTACTTTTAATGTGATTGGGAAGACGTCTCGTACTAAAGATCTTTGTGTGGCTCATCGTGCGTTATCAGAATCAGTTGTAAGCAAGTCCACATGACAACATCGCCTCCTTTCACACACTTATCACATACTTACATTAAATAGAAAATTTCATCGTCGAGATATGAAGCTAATTGATGTTGTTAAGGACTTAGTACAAAAGTTCTGGCATGATCATACCAGACCTTCATCTAACCAAAGAGATGTGCTAAAGCTGAGAAAAGGTTCTACTGAACGTGAACCCCATGTCAAACATTTCCTTGAAACAACATAGATTGAACTCTATGAGAGATTCAGGAATGAGCACACACAATTGAACCTGGGCCAAAGGTCCTTTGAGAAATGTAAACCATGGTATGTTCGTATATGCATTGATCGAAACACGTGCTGTTGTATATACCATGTAGAATATGAATATTTTTATGACACATATTAACATATATTTTGTGATTTGCATACTAACATTGAGCAGTTCTGCAATGAATTTGTAATACCACCGAATGCATCGATAGATTGTATCATCATAATCATGTGTCCAAGGCATGAAGGACAAAAATACTATGGAAAATCATGTCTATATGGGAATTGTTCCAGGTGCAGTGGCTTTTCTCTTTTGAACCGTTGCATTCATGGAAGCGATAAGCATCAATTTGGCAATATGAATGTGGAGATGCGGAGCTTCAAGTACGTAACCTATCAATCAGATAGTGCAAAGGAAAGTAAAAATATTGCATTGGTGAAGTCACAGGTTCAAATGATTATTGCATATTTTTCCTCTTACATGTTTAGTTTCTACATATACATTCTTTAAAGGTCACATTCTAATACGACCCTTGTTTTCGTGGCAACAGGTACAGGTATGTTATTTTTTTACGGAGTTCTACAAGAAAACCGAGCAGTATGTTCAACATGTGCATGTAGAGCGATGGTAGGATGAGCAGTATAGAAAATGCAAGAACAACTTTCCCATTGGGACCATATTACAAAATTGTGGATTTTGCAGAAAACTACACCCTTCAGCCACAAAATGAAATTCAGAGTCAATACTACCATTCTGACCAAGTCAACATCACGGTACATATTACGTATAGGAATGGCCCTGAGAGAAGCATTAACAACATGATAATACATAAGGAGACAAACTTTTACATAAGTGATGACAAATGCCATGATCTGCATTATGTGCAAAATTGTTTTCGATTTTTCTATGATCAGCTAAAGGAGGGAGATATACATATGGATCAGCATTGGATATGGCCAGATGGTTGTGCGGGCCAGTTCAAAAATGCTTGAGTCTTCCAATGGATGAGTATGTTGCATAAGACTTACAATGTGCTGCATATATGGAACTACTTTGAGACCGGGCATGACAAAGGTGAGCATGACAGGGCTGGTGCATGCATCAAGACCACACTACAAAGAGAGGATATGAGGTTTACCAGAAACCCCCATATCAAAGATGCAGAATCCATAGTTCAATGGTGCTCTGCAACAATGCCAGATTGAACTAAAGTGCAACATACATCAATAGGGGCAAGAAGGCTAGCCGGGAATTTTCAGCATGTGGTTGACATAGATCGAGCTCGTTCCTATAGTTGTGGCACAATACAAGGAACACATGGATTTCATTCAGTTCGAAGCTCAAACAACCCCCTATTTGAAATATGGACGTGGAAACTTGATTGATTTTGCAGCCCTTGTAGCAGTGGTGAATGGGATGAATGTGAATGCATGGAATGGGTTAATGATTGGGATCGTGTGTCACTTGCAGTAGACCCATGTGTAGTCATTGAAACAACTCACTTAGAGGAGGGTCAATCAGTGATTTAGACAGACTACGACCATATCTCATATCTTGTACAGCCAAGACACATATATGTAGTTGTTGCCCCGAAAGACAATGAATGGGGCACGGATTATTGTTTGGCACTATGCATTTGAGGTAAGCAAATCTTGAACAAATAATTGATTGATGATGAAGGAAATGAATTTCCTATTGGCTCAATGGTGGTTGAGGGTGAATATCTTACACTAGATGGGAAATCAAGAAGAACTAGTGGGCATGTATTTGTGGATTACAGACCAGGTTTTGTGCTCTATCACTTCACAAACTTGATTGTTGGCATGAACATCCATCTACAGACAATGTCAAACAAGAACTCAACCAAGGTACATTACTTCTTTCCTCATTAAGAGCACAAGATATTGATGGAGGCAATTAGCAACAGAGAGGATCCAAATGGCTATATTGAATGAGATTGGGCAATTGTGCTTAACACTCCACCATGGTGAAACCCTAGTTTTTATAATCTGGCCTGGTCCATGCGTAGTTAGGGGGCAGGCCATCCTAGCCATAATCCTATGCCATGATCCCAACGGAACCAACAGTTCGTCCATCAAATCCCTAGTCAATGTTCTATAGCGAGTTGTAGTAGGCCTGCAAAAGCCATTCAGGGACACCTGGGCCAATTCAAGGTCGGGGTCCAAAAACCAAACTGAGAGAGGATTTCCAAATATCTCAACTCTTGCAGGTGTTTTTGGGCATGGCTTCCATGGGCACGCCACCCTCGACCACCCGACACAGGGTTTTGCAAGGCCAGTGCACCGTTTCCATGGTTGCATGGACCCCACTGGGGAGAAACACTAGTTTTCAAAATCTTGTCTGGAGGCATGCCCAGGCCATGAAGAGTTGGGTGGGAGGGAACCCTAGCCATAATTCCATGCCACGATCCCAATGGAACTGATGGTTCATCCATCGGATCCCCGGTAAACGTTCTATGGTGAGTTGCAGTGGGCCTACAAAATTCATCCAGAGACACCTGGCCAATTCAAGGACGAAGTCTAAAAACCAAATCAGGTGGTGATTTTTGATTATTTTGGCCCTTGCATGTGTGTTTTGGCATAGCCACTATGGGAAAGCCACCCCCAGCCACTCAACACAGGGTTTTGCAGGGCCGGTGCACCGTTGCTAGGGTTGTATGGACCCTATTTTCATGTGACTCTCAACTTGACATAACTCGGAAACCAGAGATCAAACCGATAAATTTTTGACTCTATTGGTCTCCTAGCATGCCATTACCTCTAGTCAACCCTCTCCACTATGTCTACATGGCCCAGTGACTTCATTGTGCATCGGTTTCGTAAACTAGGGTTTTGCTTAGCTTCCTTCAATTCAACTCTCGCATTGGTGGGTCAACTCTACAAAACCCTCCATCATTCCAGTCTTGGTAGTGTTCACATATCGAAATTTCCCATACACACTTGTTGGATCCAATGACATGCAATCTTTCTACTCCGTTTGTGTTTTTGCTCCCGGACCGAGAGTCACCAAGTGTCCCTGAACGACATTTTCATGCAACTTTCAACTCGACATAACTCGAAAACCAGAGCTCATATTGACAAGCCGTCAACTTTGTTGGTCTCCTGGAATTCCATTACCTCTAGTGGGATCTCTCCTCTTTGTTTGCATGGCCCAGTGACTTCATTGTGCGTCGGTTTTGTAAACTAGGGTTTTTCTCAGTTCCCTTCAATGCAACTCTCGCATCGATGGTTCAACTCTATGAAACCCTCCACGGTGCCATTCTTGGTAGTGTTCCCATATCGGCATTACTCATACACACTTGTCAGATCCAACAGCATGCAATATTTCTTCCTCATTTGGTTTTTCGCTCTCGGACCGAGAGTCACCAAGTGTCCCTAAACGACATTTTCATGCAACTTTCAACTTGACATAACTCGGTAAACGGAGGTCAGATCGATGATCCGTTGACTCTGTTGGTCTCCTAGAATTCCATTATCTCTAGTAAGACCTCTCCACTGTATTTTCATGGCCCAATGACATCATTGTGCATCGGTTTCGTAATCCAAGGTTTTGCTCAGTTTCCTTCAATGCAACTCTCGCATTGGTGGGTCAACTCTGCAAAACCCTCCACCATTCTAGTCTTGGTAGTGTTCCCATATCAAAATTTCCCATACACTCTTTTCAAAGCCAATGGCATGCAATCTTGCTTCCTCGTTTGGTTTTTCGCTCCTGGGCCGAGAGTCACCAAGTGTCCCTCAATGACATTTTCATGCGACTTTGAACTCGACATAACTCAGCCACCGGAGGTCAGATCGACGAGCCGTCGACTCCATTGGTCTCCTAGCATGCCATTACCTATATTGGGTCCTCTCCTCCATGTTTGCATGGCCCAATGACTTCATTGTGCATCAGTTTCGTAAACTAGGGTTTTGCTCAGTTTCCTTCAATGCAACTCTCGCATTGGTGGGTCAACTCTGCAAAACCCTCCACCGTTCTAGTCTTGGTAGTGTTCCCATATTGGTATTGCCTATACACACTTATGGAATCCAATGGCATGCAATATTGCTGCTCTGTTTGGTTTTTCACTCCCGGACTGAGAGTCACCAAGTGTCCTTGAACGACATTTTCATGCGACTTTCAACTCGACATAACTCTATAACTGGAGGTCAGATCGACGAACCGTCGACTTTGTTGGTCTCCTGGCATGACATTAAATAGAAACCAATAGACCATGTACCTAGAAGATATGTACCTACACTACAACAAATAAACTATAATTCCATGAATTACAAGTAGAAACACATAATTGTATGAATTAGAAGTAAAAACTCATACATGAATTACAAGTATATAGCCAATTAGGGCTTCATGGATTGAAATAATTTCCCATACGTAGAGATGATGTATTATTTTATTCTCTCTTATGTAGAACCACTTAGACCATATACCTAGGCTACAAGAGAAAATAACAAAAAAACAAGGGTTCCACGAACTACAAATCATAAACCTAAAAACTAGGGTTTATAAATTTACACATATAACTACAAACTAGGGTTTTATGAAGTAGAAACTCACATACGTAGAGATCATGTGCTATGTTAGTCTCACTTATGTAGAAATACTTAAACCATATACCTAAGCTACACGCACAAATAGAAAAAAAATAGGGTTCACAAATTTAAACATAGAACTACAAACTAGGGTTTATGAACTCATTAGGTTTATATCATTGTATTTGTTAGTCTCAGTCAACTAGAAACTAGTAGACCATATACCTAGAAGATATGTACCTGCACTACAACATAGCTAGGGTTTTGTGAACTACAAACCACAAACCTAAAAACTATGGTTCACACATTTTAGACATAGAACTAAAAACCAAGGTTTATGAACTCAATAGGTTTAGATAATTAGATTTGTTAGTGTCACTCAACTAGAAACCAATATACCATTTACCTAGAAGATATGTACCTTCACTACAACAAAGAAACTAAGGATTTATGAATTACAAGTATAACAAATAATTATATGAAATAGAAGTAGAGACACATACATGGATTACAAATATAAATCCAACCAGGGTTTCATGAATTGAAAGAAATTCAAATACGTAGAGATAAAATTCTACGTTAGTCTCACTTGTTTATATACACTTAGACCATATACCTAATCTACAAGAACAAATAGAAAAAAATATAGTGTTTCATGAACTACAAACCACAAACCTAAAAAATAGTGTTTACACATTTACACATACAACTACAAACTGGAGTTTTATGAACTCATTAGGTTTAGATAACTAGATTTGTTGGTCTCACTTAACTAGAAACCAATAGACCCTATACCTAGAATATATGTAGCTAGAATAAACCATATACCTAGATTACACCTACAATATATGCTTGCAAGCCAATAACCACAATGAATATTTCTTGTGAAGGAGGGGGGTCAAACACTATAGGATGATTCAATGTTTTATTTAATGGTTGGTTGGGTGAATGCGAATAACATTGGATGTAATTTTCCTTTCAATTATGCATGTGGTTGAAGCATGTTAGTGGTGTTGATGGGACGTTATCATCATATCGTACAAAATCAACCTCTTTTACAACTGACATACATTGACATAGACCCCAATCAATCCACTTTTCATGAAGATAGGATTGTCAAACTAAGAATGATTTCCAGCCAAGTCAAAATATTTTCCTCGTTAGGGTTAAATTTTCCTCGTTGATTAACATCAACTTATGCAATTTGTGCATGATAAACCATAAAGACTATCCCATTTGATTAGTGTATAAAGAATATGTGACATAAGGATACAATCCTAGGCATGCTCATATATAAACAAAAAGTTACTTTATAAGATGCCACAAGAGATGATTAGGTAGAGTTGGTGTTAGGGTCCTCAACAAAGATGGTATCTCGTACATGTTTTTAGAGGTATTTTTGGTATTTTAGTAGTGCAAATGTACTTGTAGATCACTGACAAAACTTCTTATGTATGGATGGAAATGTCAATGATATGTAGATTCCTATGAGGGATGTTAAGGCTAGAGAAGGGATTTTGAAAGGAGGCCAAGGTCTGATCCTATAGGTTGAGGATGAGTATGAGATTCGAAGCTTAGGGTTAGGAAATGAGAGAGGAGAGGTGGAAAGGTAAGCGAGTAGGTTAGTAGATGGAGAAGGGAGGAAGGGTTTGGAAGGGTATAAATCTAGGGTTTTAGGTTAGATGTCTTGTTAGGTCTAGGTCCTTCGGGTCTAGGTGTACAAATAATAAGGCCGAAGCTAGGTATGACAAGCCGAGACAACAAAAGGAAGGGTCGATGGGTGAAGGTCCAAGCTAAGTATTTGCACTATGACTTACAAGATCAGGTATTTGGTATTTAAAATTATCATTTCTATTGTACATGTTTATGCAGTTGTGTATTTTTTTTGTTAACTAACCTACAATGTTAAACTTTTTATGCATTTTATTATGAACATACAGACTTTATTGCTTCATCAACAATAAGTATTGCAAGTGCATCAATTGCATTAGACATAATGTATGAAAATATGTAATCAAAGGCAAAGTAATATAATTAAGTGCAAAATGATATATTCATATACACAAATTTCCAATCATATACATTAGTAGTGAAAAATCAAACATCGTTCCCAATGTCTATAGAATGGCAACTTGTGCCCTATACAAAATATGGAACTCGTGCCAAAATGCCACATCATGACTAGTGTATGATAGGAGGGTCTCTCAATCCTCCTGCCCACCCTCGGAGCTCCCAGGTGCACCTCCAAAATTGATCCTCCTCATCTTCGAGCTAGAGGAAGCTCAGTTCTTCTAGTCGCTTTGACCACCTCCCCTTGGGCTTTGAAACGAAAACAATCAAATGTCAACTCCTACAGGAAATTATACAAGTATAAAACAAAATTTAAAAATCAAAATTAAGTTTTAAAATATTAAATAGCGCACCTTATATGAGATTGTAAGTGGTGAGTGAGCTACCCTCCTGCGTGATCCAAGTCACTCAGCAATGCCATCCTGCAACATTTAAACAGTAAGATAACTCATACAATTTACTGCCTATGTTAATTTTTGTTAATATTGCATGATATTTTCATAAACTAATCAATCTCACCATTAACACAACAGGTTGGTCCTCAGGGCTGGCAGGTGGAACAGTCAACTAGTCCTCGGGGGTGGAAAGTGGAGCAGTGGGTTGGACAACTTGCTATAATGCTAAGGTGGATGGCATAACAGAGGATGTAGCCACATTGACATTGGCTATAAAACTAGTAGACACGGTGAGAGAGGGCGTGGACTGTAGTGGGAGAAGTGGTGATGTACGACGATAAACCCCAACTAGTTGTAGAATGGAACGAGCCACCCTAAAAGAGGAAATGAGGGTGGTGGGGGAATATGGGGGAGGGGGCTGAGGTCTGGGATGGGGTGGAGGGATGGGTGAATGTGGATCAATGGTGTATCATGGTTGAAAGGGGGAGGTTTGAAACATGGGAAATTACATGGGAGGGGGTGGATGGGTGGGGCAGGGGGGAGTGATCAAAGGCTGTGACAAAGAAGGGGGAACTAGATGGAAGTGTGGTGATGGATGGGAGGCAAGGGATGGATGGAACGGGGTGGGGATGGATGCAGTGAAAGGGACATGTATTCCCGGGGCTACACCTGGCATATATGGTGGGGAAAACGTAGTCAATGGAGAGATAGTGACATTGATGTGCCTATGTACTCGGACCTACATACATATTCATGGCCTCATATATTAGTACATAAAAAATATAACTATACAAAGCTAAGACATCAAAAATAAAATTAAATTTATACTTTATTAGACGATACCTACTCACGAGGGGATCTGTTGATCCTCGGTGGGGATGGTTGGTCACTCACTCCTACAGACACCTGTGCAAACACAAAAATATTTAGATTCAATTACTAAATATTAACTACATTAGACAACAATATTAACTCCTAAAATTAAATTTAATTACTGAAAGAAAACTACCTGTGTGTATGGTGTCGTGATGTCCTCTGCAGCTGCCATGGCTCCATCTAGGTTGAAGGAACCAATGTCCTCCCACCAGGGTGTTAGAGACTCAGCACTAAATAGTTGTACATTAAAACAAATCAAGTTATTAACATCTGATTCTAAGTTAAATTTATTAGAAATTATGATATTGCATAACGTATAATCAATACTTGAATATTAAATAAAACAATAACTAACCTGGTGTAGGTAGCTCTCTGTGGAATGCCCCTGCGTGGGAACATGGAATGGATGCCCATAGTGAGAAAAATGATGTGTCATTGTTCCCTTTGAGTTGGATGGATCATCCTTGCTACCACCTGTAGTTTCTCTCCCTCGCCCACCACCTGTAGACCATGCAGAAGTGTGTCTCTCGGGGTGGTCCTGCTCGCTCTATGAGGACATAGCCACAAATGTGGTATTCTTGAGAAGGTATCATGTGGCACATCTAATGGACTCATGGATCTCATCTATCCTGCTACCTAACCCAGGGGGTTGAGGAAGCGTGTTTGGATCTCTCCTAGGTGTAGGAGGTCCTCTGAGTGGGTTTCGGTCGACGTGAGGTCGATCTTGGGCTGAGCCAAAGCCAACACCCTGGAACTTGATGATGTCAAAGTAGTTCACATGGAAACCTAACACAAACTCAACCCACAGTTTCCTGAGAAAATACTGTGGGACCTCAACATTGTTGCTTGGAGGCTTGTCAAAAACCATGAACCATCTCTTCCTCCAGTTTTCTCTCCATGGCTGGTAATTACACCAGTCCATGCAAAATCGCCTCTTCCTCACATCTGGAGGTTGTCCTATTCTCGGATCTGTAAATTTGCTCCACATTTGGGATTTTGTGATATTCAGGTTTTTTATGTCTTCTTTGGATATACCAGTGGCATAATGTTCTCTCATTCAAGCCCTATATTGGCTCAAATTGGTTATCTCACTGTGGGAAATGTTGATAGAATCTATTATGTTTTGTAGTGATGTGGAGAGGGAAACCCAAGAGGGTTCCCTAGTGTTCTTGAGTTCATCATTCAATATTCTTAACTGGTTTAAATCCCTGTGTAATTCATCTTCAGGGCTTTCTGGTGGTTCACCAAATCTATCTTCGAGGTTTTCTTCATTTAATTTAGGGTTTATTGGTTCCTCTTATTGGTTTGTTTCACTCCTTTGTTGGGATGGTTCATTGGTATTTGTCATTATGTTTAGGTAATTTGTATCTGCAATGTCAATTATTTTCCATTTCAATTCATTTGCATTTTTTATTTAATTTTATATTTTATTTGAAAAACAATAAAAAACAATAAAAAAAACAAAAAGAATGCAAATACTACTCCATCTACCTTACTCAAACGCTGTGGGTGTCATTGTAGGCTACTTGGACACTTCTTTTGGGCTTCTTGGTGTCGTTTTGGCCTCCTTTGACATCGTTTTTGGTAGCTTGCATGCTCGCGAGTCGTTTGTGAAATAAACAAAACTATTCACTATTTTTTTAAACACGGGTACATGCACATGGCCCTGTATACATATGCATAAAACATGCGCACGCGTCCCTATATGCGTATGCATAAAACACGCGCGCGCATCTAGGAAAGCATGCGTGCTCCTATTGTCCACATTGGCAATCTGACGTGGAGGTTCATCATTGCTGACACAGGAAGGCGTGCACGTGTCCAAGGGTGTGTGCGCATTCCTATTTTTTTTCCGCTAGCGCGCTCCCATTGCATCATAATTGGGTAGCATATTCTTGCAGCACTAATAGAAAATGAGAAATTAATGACTAAAAAAATTACTAAAATCAAGCTATAAACGACTATTTTTTAGTCAGTGACTAATAGTAGCAAATTTCCACTATCTTCTAGCTAGTCGTATTTCACTAGTCATTAATAGCTTGACTTAGTAGTCATTGATTTAGTCATTGATAGACAATGATTTAGTCATTGATAGTCAATGATTTAGTCATTGATTTAGTCATTGTTTTAGTCATTGATAGTTAATGATTTAGTCATTGATTTAGTCATTGATTTAGTCATTGATTTAGTCATTAATTTAGTCATGGATTTAGTCATTGATTTAGTCATTGAGTTAGTCATTGATTTAGTTGCTGATTTAGTCACTAATTGCAACCATTAATGACCAAATATACGACTAAATAAACTACTAGATGTTAACATATTAATGACTAAGCTAAACATGGCTAAGATACTTGAAATTAGCTACTAATAGTCGTATATATGCCAATTAGTCGTTTTTGTAGTCACAAATTTATAATAGGGCACGGAGGAATCGAACCACCAACCTCCTGCCTATAATTAGGCAGGCACTCTACCATTGAGCTAGCACCCTTTAAGAAGTTGTTATTGCTTGACAATGATGATATTCAAACAAATTTATGATAGATATCAATCTACAAACTACATAATTATTACTATTACAACTTACCAGTAACTAGTATTTATGATAAACTAATCGCTGAGAGCTATGTACAATTTTCCCTGTAACTAAAGCTAATAAAAATACTACAAATACTCTTACCAAAGAGATTTAGTGATGAGTACCTCTTCCCATTATTCATCACTATCATTCTCATAGTCCAGAGAAGAGTCCTTCCTGAAAGGATTTCGAAGCCCAATGCCATCACTGCATAAAAAACAAAGAGTCAGAAACAAAACTTTCCCTCTTGTCTACTGCAATATTAAGAATCCATGAGCTTCAAGGTGTTTCAGATGTTCCTCAGCATGGGCTATCAAAATTAAAACACAACCTGTTGCTTTGATAATTAATAAACTTAAAATTATGCAAAGTATATTCACCTTTTCTTTGAGAAGGTTCCATAATAAGCAAGTCTATGGTTGTGATCAAACTGCAAAAGGTTTCTTCTCTTATTGTGAAACCTATTTTAGCTTTAAATCAAGTGATAAACATTCTAAGATCCAGGCAGATTCAGAAACTTATTGCTAATGGAGACTCGACGATTATCACTTGCAAAATTAGAGGCTTGACTCCCTATGCACCGTAATGTCTTGCAAAAATTATCTCTAGACCTAGAATTCAAAGAATTGCAATTATTTTGACTTGGGGAATTGCAAGTATTGCAAGTATTTAGCATTGGATCATTTACTGTTTCAAAGGTACTATTTTATATGGAGGAGTTATGCTTTGTGAATCATTATTCATTAGCTATAGGGGAACCTAATAGTGGATTCAATAATTAAAGAGTCATGTTGCAAATATAAAGAGAAATACCCTGCTCCTACAATATTGCGTCTTTAGAGAAACCTTTAAAGGGTTGTATATTTGGCTTCTAGGTGATGATACCAGTTATTTGAAAGGCAGGACAACTAGTTAAGCATGAATTAAACTTGAAAAACTTGCAAACTATTAGGTATAACAAAATATATATCAGCTTTGTGTTGAGATGTACAGGATTTGAAACAGCTTCCATGATGATTGGACAACAGTTCACAGAGAGAAATAACCATTGATAAGAACTGAACTTTCCTTAGAATGTATGGTCACCTAAAATAAGACTACACTAAAATTTAGATTCTAGTAAGCTTTTGAGATTGACTAAACCTATCGAAAGGGTTGGAGAGACTGGTATTCTACAGTGTTCTTATAATGCACAATTGCATAAAAGCATATTCTTATCAAGATTTATGACTTTCAAAATGAAGGAATTTACTTGACCATGAAATGTACATTTATGATGAAGCAAATGATAGAAAAAATCATGATGAGATTCATATTCCCCATTTGAACTGCCTACAAGAAACTATTTCTTCATAAGGGTAATAAAGCATGTCTCCATCCTTCTTGAGTGGAATGTGAAAGTGCCCTGCCCTGATTATCTGATTATGAATTAGTTTTAAGTTCCAATTCCCTTCAGACCCTATGGCATGTTTACACATTCCACTCTGACTCCCCACGTGGGATGCGTTGCTTCTTCAATGGAATATAAGAGCCTCACTAAGACCTGGGTCTCATATTTTGGTGTGGAGTTATATTTACAAGTACAAAGTTTAAGGTTCATGAAGAATTGTTCAAAACCTACCATTAATACAGCATTATAACATAGGGTATGTTTCTGTGGGAGGATAGAGGTAGGGCAAAGCAGACGATAAGAGTAAGAGAGGGTATGACCTAGCTAATTTAAAGAAAAAAAATATAAATCTTGGCTGAATTAGAGATTGAATTGTCTCTTAGTAAGGGGTAATGTGTTGGTGAGTGAGTGTAGCGCTAAGGCCTTATATTTCTTTTCTCTTAGGCATCGATTTTGGAAAGTGATGCTAAGAAGTCCCCAAGATGGACAAGGGATATCTGACAATCCTACATGACATTGGTAATGTCCCGGTGCAACTTAGGGACATCCCTTGTGCAGTGTTAGATCTTAAAAGATAGGCTCATATGAAAATGGTTATCTCTTGTATTTAGATCCATAAAAATAAGTCTATATCCATAGATAACAAACTTGGAAAAATACAAAGGCTTAAAATGGCTGGATAAAAGGAAACAAAAGCTGTAAATGCCATATTAACAAGAGGTAAAACACAATTATTAAAAGAAAATTACTAATATCCAACAACAAAAGAAGACAAAACTCACCCTTGGCCTCTGAAGGAACCAAAAATGTGCTTCCCTCTTAAGTACTCTGAAATACTTGCACCTTTGGGCTAGAAGCATTATTAGATAGTCCATTAATATTCAATATTTCATGTCCATTTGTGCTTTCCAAAACATCTTGTCCATTTTTCCACTCCCTCTGCAATTGCCTAGACAATGCCAAATTGGGAGTGGAATAATGGCTTGATCTTTCTATAGAACCTTCCAACCTTGCAAATAAAAATCTCGGCTGCTTGTTATTTTGAGACTTACATGAACTTGATATTTCCTTTGACAGCCCATTGCATTTATCA
Source organism: Pseudotsuga menziesii (assembly GCA_001517045.1). Taxonomy (NCBI): domain Eukaryota; kingdom Viridiplantae; phylum Streptophyta; class Pinopsida; order Pinales; family Pinaceae; genus Pseudotsuga; species Pseudotsuga menziesii. The sequence continues at coordinate 326,843 of LPNX010832519.1, forward strand.
GTCTCAACAAGGAGCAATTTGCTAAATTGTGAGGACTATTTAATACACTATCATATGAATCAAAATTCAAAGACAATATGTTTGAAATTATACTGTTTTCTCTAACATCTGAGCCATTCATATAAAATTCTGGAAGGATATTACACACCGGATTGTCCAAGCATTCTAGCTTTCCAGAAATGGCATTAGAATCTCTAGTAATTTCTACTTTCTCGGGAATTTGAAAACCAGTACTTGTACTTCTATCAGTTGCATCTAACATAGACTCATTTTCAAAATTTTGGATAGAGCTTGTACTAGTATTTCTAGCTTCTGAAACTGATCTTTCCTCTAACATAGGCTCATTTTCACAATTTTGGATAGAACCTGCACTAGTCTTTTCAGCAGTTGAAACTAATATTTCCTGTGCTTTATGATCAGTAACTCCAAAGCTGTCACCGTCACCATTAAGGGTGCAAATATTTACATACTTTTGATGAAGAGAACAATCTTTAGAAATATAATCATCAACTAAAAATTGGACTTTTTCCATAAAGGGAGGCACCTCTGCTTCTGAAGAAATAGCTTTAGAGCAACCTTCACCATATGGTTCTGCAAAGTGTTCTTCATAATTGTTTTGATACCTATCATCAAATGGAGACCTTTGTAGACAATTCTCAACATGGTTTCCTGAAAGCATTCTACTACTTTTATTTAGAGCAACAACATTCACTTCACTGTTGCTTTGAACAACAGAGTTGCTTTGAGGGACAGAGATTGGAAAGCTATCTTTAGAAAGTCCAAATTGTGAGGACTATTTAATACACTATCATCTGAATCAAAATTCAAAGACAATATGTTTGAAATTATACTATTTTCTCCAACATCTAAGTCGTTCATATAAACTTCTGGAAGGATATTACACACCAGATTCTCCAAGCATTCTAGCTTTCCAGAACTGGCATTAGAATCTCTAGCAATTTCTGCTTTCTCGAGAATTTGAAAACCAGTACTTGTACTTATATCAGTCGCATCTAACATAGACTCATTTTCAAAATTTTGTATAGAGCTTGTACTAGTATTTCCAGCTTCTAAAACTGATCTTTCCTCTAACATAGGCTCATTTTCACAATTTTGGATAGAACCTGCACTAGTCTTTTTAGCAATTGAAACTAATCTTTCCTCTGCTTTATGATCAGTAACTCCAAAGATGTCACTGTCACCATTAAGGGTGCAAGTATTGACATACTTTTGATGAAGAGAACAATCTTTAGAACTTTAATAATCAACTGAAAATTGGACTTTTTCCATAAAGGGAGGCACCTCTGCTTCTGAAGAAATAGCTTTAGAGCAACCTTCACCATATGGTTCTGCAAAGTGTTCTTCATAATTGTTTTGATACCTATCATCAAATGGAGACCTTTGTAGACATTTCTCAAAATGGTTTCCTGAAAGCATTCTACTGCTTTTATTTAGAGCAACAACATTCACTTCACTATTTCTTTGAACAACAGAGTTGCTTTGAGGGACAGAGATTGGAAATCTATCTTTAGAAATTCCAACACAAACAATACCAGATGACACTGAAGCTACATCTGTTCTTTCACTTCTTGCTGTTTCAATGTGCCCACTTCCCGGCTCAGATGAACCCTTGTGTGTGTCAGAGGATGAATTCTTCAATAGACTTTTAAAACCTTCATGACTCCTACATTTCATAGTAGGATCAACTAAACTAGCATTCTTTCCATGGAAAGCTTCCCTAGCGGTATTTACACGTGAATTTAATTTTATATATGTTCCACTCATTGCATTAGGTTTGGCATCAATATGTTTTTTAGATATAAACGTTGATGACTTCCCACCCTTATTGACCAACAGCTTGCCATGATCAGAACTCAACCCTAATGCCGCAGCTTACACCACCAAGGCAGGGAGATTTAATGTTGGAGACACTGAAAGTGAATGAGATGAACTTGTTTTAGGATTAGAGGAGCCCTGAACAGCTAGGATCCTCATACTAAATGATTTTTCCTGTGCAGCATGGGAGCCCCTACAACAACCATTAATGTCTCAATATTCAGTAAGATATGTAATATTCCACCACAAACTCCTAAATCATATGGAAGCTTATGTTCACTAAACTTAATGTGTAATGTTACTCTCCACCAATCTAAGGGGGTGCTGGAAAACTAAACAAATATTCCATGACAAGAAACATATTTCATACCAATATGCACTAGCTGGCAATACAACTGATCTTCCAGCAACTCCACTGGCAAGGGAAGTCTCAGCATTACCTCCTGTGTTCTAGTTTCACATGGAAATATGAACAGGTATATATTATTAGGAAATAAAAATGAAGCCATGTATAAAGAATATAGAAGACAATCACTGAAGTAAAACATAAGTTGTCTAAAGAAAATACACATTAGCTTCTATACTAATGATTATTTAGGACTGAATCAGAAGCTATTAAATAATCTAATATGGAAGCATAGAAAAAGCTGTCTGCACATATATCAATAACAAATGCTAAAGATAATTGGACAGAAGTACAATATACTAAAATCCTAAAGTCACTTACAGGAGCCAGTGATTTGCTCAATTTACTTAAAGAAGCTGATCCAAGCAAGGAAACATCTGCCACTGGTGGAGGTAAACAAAGTCCCCATTGTTCTTGTGAAGGATTTATAACATCATAGAACTTCTGAGTTTTGCTGCTAGAAAAATAGGACATAGAAAATCAAAAATCATAAAAGCCAAATGTGAAATATTTTTTAAAACAATTTAGCCCAGTAAAGAAAACTTTCTAAATTAATTAAATGCTAGAACATAATTATAAGGGAATAAAGCAGCAAAGTCATTCACATCACCCATTTACTTTTGGTAGACGACACATTGATTTTCAGTCAATAGTTCTGTTAGGGAGCTGGAAAAGCTTAAGGGGATTTTGGACCTCTATTACAAGACGACAGGAATGGTAATAAATATGATTAAGTCTTCAGAAATGTAAAGTGGATTGGCAAAGTAATTTAAAGACCATACCAAAATCATATTTCCCATTAATTATTTCAAGAAGTCAAATACCTGGGTTTCATCTTGAAACCATATGATTGACATTTAAATTTTGGCCGTAACTGTCCTATGGTTCGTATATTAACCTTCATTAATTTATTCTAAAGAGCATACATGAGTATTGGATGTCTATAGCACAGTGACCAAAAGGAATCTTAACCAAATTAGAAAGAAGTGTTTCAGCATCCTTCACATAGGAGGGAGGGCCAAGAAATTTCACTAGTTATAAATGGAATAGGGTAGCCAATTACAAGTAAGCTGGGAATGGGGTTTAAAACACATAAAACACTTCAGCTCAAAATTTGCAACTAAAAGCCTTCAGAGATTGCTTTATAATGATGGACACTGAGGTCAAGTTATGAAATCCAAACACTTAAGAGATGCATCCATGGAATATTGGCTTAAAAAAAACACTCACAGGATGCTTCCATTACAAGGAAAGCCTTTGGTAAAGTTTTCCCCTTGGTGGGTAAATAAATGAGGGAACTAACGAAAAGTCAAAATTGGAAAGGACCCGTGGATCAGGATTGAAGGAATTTTCAAATTTCAAAGGCTCTGCCAGATAGTTTACATGCTCAGTGGTCTATACTGTCATAGAGAGGCGGACTCGCAATTGGCAAGAAATGCCTAGTCTTGAGGATGGCTGACAGCAGACAGTCTTAAGTTTACAAGGTGAGCCAGAGGAATGAGACGATTACATTGACTTTCCCAATCATCAAGGATCTGAGAATTTAAAGTGTTCAAGGATCAAGGGAACAAGGAAATGTGCTCCGTGGGTCAAAATAGGTTATGCTACCAAAGTGGAGGAACTCATGCAAGAGAGAGCATCCTGGAGGACAATTGTTTGGAAGCTATTCAACACTTTAGAAACAAAAACACTAATGTGGTTGGTACTGGCTAATAAAGTACTACCAGTGGGAAAATGAGAGATTGGTGCAGACAAGGGTGATGTATCATATGCAAATGCAATGTTGAGTCTGTGGATCACTTGTTCGTCTTGTGCACCTTCTCTAGATCTATATGACTTGACATGTCACAGGTTACAGGGGACAGATCAAGATGATATATATAGGCATAGCTTGGTAGATTGTCTAGGACTGGATTGGTGACAAAACTGTAGCAACTTTTCAAGCTCCCATGTTTTGCTTATATATGATATATGGATGTCAAGAAATTTCATGATCTTCCTGAAACAGGTCTTCATAGTTTCCTAGGTAGCACACAGGATTAGAGAGGTAATGGACTGAAAAATGATTCTAAAAGAAAAACCTTCCAGCTGTTCACTAATGCATTATATTGATAAAGAAAAGCCTAGGTCTTTTCAAGAGAGCATGAAAAGGAGTATCAGGTATTTGTGGAGGTGGTGCTTTGTTTTTTTCGACTCTTCTTTTCATTTGTTGCTACACTGTGAGGCTAGTAAAGGGGCAAGTAGGGTAGAAGTCTACATTCAGATTGTGGAAAACAGCTAAGAATGGAGGAATTAAACAATTTCAAGGTTATGGAGATTCAAAGTTTATCATAGATTGGGCTAATCATATGTCCAGAATCGATAATTTGGGCCTGCATGAACCAAGTTCAAGAGGTCAAAAAATGTTTTGAAACCATAATAATAATCCTTTTTCAACACATTTACCAAGATTTCAACTCAATGGCAGACAAGCTTTCTAAATATACTTTGTTGTTACAGAAGGGTACCTAAACCAAACAAGAATTTAGAAAAGTCACTCTCCTATCTGATTCAGAAAAGACTTGTACTAACAACTCTTCTTTTCATTTGTTTCTAAACTATGAGGCTAGTAAAGGGGCAAGCAGGGTAGAAGTCTACATTCAGACTGTGGAAAACAACTGAGAATGGAGGTATTAAACAATTTAAAGGTTATGGAGATTCAAAGTTTATCATAGATTGGGCTAATCATCTGTCCAGCATCGAGAATCTGGGCCTGCATGAACCAAGTTCAAGAGGTCAAAAATTGTTTTGAAACCATAATAATAATCCTTTTTCGACACATTTACCAAGATTTCAACTCAATGGCAAATAAGCTTTCTAAATATACTTTGTTGTTACAGAAGGGTACCTAAACCAAACAAGAATTTAGAAAAGTTACTTCCTATCTGATTCAGAAAAGACTTGTACTAACAACCACTTAATGGCAGATTAGCTTAGAGTCATAGCTGAGGGATGTAGACACTGGTTATGCTCGTCTTGTTGTATTGCTGGTTCAGATATTAGGACTCTTTTGATGATTTTGTATTGATGACAAATTGAGTATCCTAGAGAATACGTAAGGAATACTTTTAATAGTTTTCTTAAATTTCTTTATTTTTTACTGATGTACAACAAAACAGTATCCAGCACACTTAAGTCCTCACAGGACTAGTCAAATGTATATCTTTATTTATTCCTCGGGAATATCAAATATAGTGATTTTAAAACACATCTTAGAGAACAAAGAAATCATGGATCTGATATAAATCTTGACCCTTAATTGAAGTTTCATGATCTTAATCAACAATCGTAATTTCATTTAAACGAAAAAACATGTGTATTCATTCACCTATTTGTCTTAACAAGCAATAAACTTGCATAAATTTAGCAGATCGTGTTTTTAGCGACAAGGTTCCCCTATACAATATCTCTTTTTGGTATAAGATACACAAAAATACTAGTCATCTTATCATTTGATTATGCAACTTGAGGGTAAAAAGGAAATAACTTCCATAAATAAACAAGTGCATATGTGAGAGCTCCCACATTTACTACCGAAGTTCATAGATGATTTGGCCCTGCTTATTTAGACTGAATTCTGATCGAAACTTTCAGCAATTTTCAAAGATGTGAAACTCAAATAAGTGATTCTTGGCATGGAAGAGCTTGCTGGATATACAGATTTTTGGTTTCTATCAAATCAAGGACTTTATTGTTTTGGTCATATGGCTGTAAACCTATGTATGGGATTTTGGGACCACATATGGGACAAACTGTTTGAGCTGAAAAGAAGTATTTTGAAAAGGCTTAGAAACAAGCCTCTTCTGCAGAATGTATTTTTTCTATCTATTAATAAAATTAAGATTTTTTCACTGGAAAAAGAGAGTTCACACATTTAAATTCCACACAAATAAAAAGTAACTCTTCCACATTTTAGATAAAACTATAGCCTAGCATGCATCAACTAAAGCTATGCTCAGGAATCAGAGAAAATTGACATGGGAATTACAACATGGGAGTCTTTTGTCATAGATACATTTTCTTGCATTTCATGTATGACAAGGCTTCCTTTTTCCACCAAAAAATATCATTTCAGGTATGACAATGGAGCTACAAGGTTCCCTTTTTCAATTTAAAAACCTTCTTAATTTGTTGCTGTAATTACTAATTTATGGATTTTTACATCTAATTAGCAAGCTTGCTTCATTAAGTTGCATTCAGTTTTGTGCCCAAACGCAATGATTTTTTGCATTGATTTCCATTCATTTTTCAGCCATTAAATCATCTATTAGCTCACCGGTTTTTCATCCGTTAAATCATCTATTAAATCGTCGGTTTTGCATTGATTTCCGTGCATTTTTCAGCTATGAAATCATCTATTAGCTCGCCGATTTTTCACAGATTTTTAGGACAATAATTTGTATTTAAGTATAAAGAATTATTGGTCTTTTTGTTCAATTATTAGTTGACCTCTAAAGTCACTAGGATTTTCCCCAGTGTTTAGCAAGCACTAACCCAAAGAGAAGGAGATGATATCATAATACTTTGTGATAGTGCATTGTTTCCAATGGCCTTGGAACCAGACGGTTTCAAGTGTTAATAGAAAGTTTTAAATAACTTTTGATCTTGTTTTAGAACTCCACATTTTTTAATATTCTTTTGATGTCCCTTCGATCTATGGGGCAACACTTCCAGTCGTCCCTAAGGGCCAAAACCCATCCACCCCATCCCAGAAGCTTGCATCACATAGATTATTTATACTGACAAAGCAAGAAATGTAAGTAGTAGAAAATAATACATGTTCCTTCATCTTATCTTGAAAAGTGGATGGTAGCATGTTGGGAAATAATTTGAGAAAAACTAGCAGGAACAATTCCATGAATGGAACTATGATGAAGACTGCAGATGGTACAAGCCTAAAAATATCTATTGTTGTTCTAGTTAGTTGTTGCCTCTCTCTCCGTGAAAGATTCTTTCCACTTGCAAGCTTTAGTAAAATCCTGAAAGATATTGTAATGTCATCCCAAAGAAGTTTAGTTCCAATCTGATAATATTGCACTGCTTCCAATAAATCATGTTTCCACTGATGAAGTTTCTTGACCCAATCTTCCCTGTTTGTGATACAGATCAAAAAAGCAATCAGCTGTGAACAAGTTTACAAGGGATTTGCACCAAAGATTGATGTGAGTGTGTAGTAAAAAACAAAGATTGAGGTAACCTCAAAAGTCTAATATGAACACACCGGGCTAACTTTATTGAATGGTTGACATTACCAGATTTCTAAACCTTTGCAAATTAGCAAAAATTTCCAATACATTAGCAAATTTTCTATAATGTACTAAAATGGACTATATTTGCCACAACTTAAACAAAAGAATAGTATATTAACATTTTTTCTAGATTATTTATGTACAAACATGTTTCTTATTTCATAAGATAGAAAAAATTGCCATCTAAACTAAAAACTTATGTAAAATAGTTTCATTTCCTAGGGTTTTCCTTGATGAGAAACTGCCATGAAACACAAGAATAGAAAATCCTCTAAATTATTCTATTTAATTTCTTCCCCCAATTTCCATCACTAAATATGTGATTGATCGGTTGTATTTTAAAGCTAAAAGAAGTTAAATGCCATTCAAGTGATAAAACTTGTCTGCTCATAGATGCCACTACTTTAGTGCAAATCCAATTCCAAGCATTGTAGCCCAAAAAAATTTTACGAAGGCCTCATCATTCTTGAGAAATTCCTGCACTTGTTTTTCCTTGGCTTTTACTAAGCTCAACCCTTCTATTGCCTGGTCACATTCTTCTAGTGATGCTTCAATCTTTATTTGCTTTGAAACTTTCTCTTCATTGTCATCCTCTTCATCCTCAGTAGTGCGTTGTTTTGTTGTTGCAGTGGAAGAAGTCCTGGTGAAGTGAGATATCAATCTAACTCCTTTAAATGAGACTCCCTGTCCCCTAAGAACGAGCAGAGAAGCATCTCTTGGAAGCAACCTGTCTGAGTGTTTTAGCCACTATTTCGTGGACACATCTAAGATAATGTTTCGTTTCTGACAGTTCTCTCCATTCCTAACTTTATCAGCTTTCTAGAAGGGGTGATCAGCAGGTAACTGTGAGAGTGACCCCTATATAGACCACTCTGCTAAACTCAGAATGTGGGTTTCATCTAAAGAGAAATGTGAGAATCCATGGAGAGAAAAAGGATCTCTCTTCGATGATTGTAGGACTTTTTTTGAAACTATTAGTTAACGAATTGATATTTGCGCGAAGGCCATTTGTCAATAACTGTATCTGGCAAATCAAAGAACTAGTGTGGAGTGAAAATAACCAAAAACCTATTGGCATGTATGACTCTATTATACCAATGCTGAGAATTTAAGACTTAAGACACCCAACTAACTTCTTTGAAAAGCCAATGGTTAAGAATTGAGACCTTTTCAACATGAAACAACCCATTCCAGACATCAAACCACTTCTGGATAATGCCACTAAATACTATTAGATTCCTGTGAATAGCAGAAGCCTGTAAAAATAATCATATTAGAAAGATTAGGAGATAAGTGATAAGCCATGCATCCAATTTGAGAGGGTACATATGTGATTATATATGCAAATTTATATTATGGACATGAAATTTGAGAAAGTTCAAAAAGTTCACAATTTCAGTATCTCGGTCTCATTAATATGATAATGTATACAAGTGTAATGCATTACTTCAAAATTCAAATGTAATTCAACATGGCAAGCAAGATTCACATATAGAAGTTTACACTTCCTACAAAAGGTTGGCCTTGACTTTGTAGAAGCTATAACGCAATTTGGATAAGAAGAGGTTATTTTATGTGATATCATGGTGCTATGGACTCTGGAGTATGGGTGTCAAATATACACATTTTTTTAAGCACGAAGTAGAGGATGAACAGTGAAATATGAATAATCAAGATTTAAAATAAGAGTGAAAAACCTTGATGAAGAACAAAAGCATACTCAAAAATCAAATGAAGCCATGTACAGACAAAAGAAAAATCATGTTATTAGCTACAAGGTTCCCCTATACAATATCTCTATTTGGTATAAGATACACAAAAATACTAGTCATCTTATCATTTGATTATGCAACTTGAGGGTAAAAAGGAAATAACTTCCATAAATAAACAAGTGCATATGTGAGAGCTCCCACTTTTAGTACCGGAGTTCATAGATGATTTGGCCTTGCTTATTTAGACTGAATTTTGATCGAAAATTTCAACAATTTTCAAAGATGTGAAACTCAAATCAGTGATTCTCGTCATGGAAGAGCTTGCTGGATATACAAACTTTTGGTTTCTATCAGATCAAGGACTTTATTGTTTTGGTGATATGGCTGTAAACCTGTGTATGGGATTTTGGGACCACATATGGGACAAACTGTTTGAGCTGAAAAGAAGTATTTTGAAAAGGCTTAGAAACAAGCCTCTTCTGCAAAATGTATTTTTGTTATCTATTAATAAAATTAATCTTTTTTCACTGGAAAAAGAGAGTTCGCACATTTAAATTCCACACAAATAAAAAACAACCCTTCCACATTTTAGATAAGACTATAGCCTAGAATGCATTAGCTAAAGCTATGCTCAAGAATCAGAGAAAATTGACATGGGATTCTTTTGTCATAGATACATTTTCTTGCATTTCATGCATGACCAGGTAGCCTTTTTCCACCAAAAAATATCATTTCAGGTATGACAATGAAACAAAGTAAACAAATCACCCTAGAATTGAGTTGTAAGAACTACTGAGAAGGTATGGCCCACACAAAAAATATTAACATTAGTTGTATGGCCTACTATACAACTAGCATAGATCCATTCTAAATGCAGATCTATCAAGCACTGAGAGGCATCCAGTTTCTTGAGGAGTCATTTTTTTAATGACATTTTATTTGGTTTTACATTTTGATTTTATGAGTGGATATGGATTTTTCTTTTTTTCGGTTTTCTTTTTTATCTTATGACTTTTTAACTAATTACTAATTAACTAACTAATTACTTTTTATTTTTTGTCCATAACATTACTAATTGTACAAATCTGCCTCCAAATCATTAATCTTAGTCCAAATCATTAATGTAGTAAATACGCTTTATTAGACTCAGATAAATATAAGACTTTTCATTTTTCCTAAAATAAATTACAAAATAGAATTATCTAAAACCACTTTCAACACATTCACATTGAACCTTTGTGGAAGTTCATGTCCAAGATTTATTCCTCAAGTGGGAGTTGAACCTTCTCCACATCAATACAAGCACAACCACCTCACTATAGTTATGCCTCTCAGCATGAAGGAACTTGAACGTTAACCTAATGGTAGCTACTTTGTATGTAATGCTAGCCAAAAAATATATTGATGATGAGGCAAAAACACAAAGGAAGGTTGGTACATGACCTTATTAGAAAAGGGTTGACCCTAAAGCTGATCAAGACCATTCATATCCTTACTTTCAAAGGATTGAATATAACGCCTTCAACAACAATAGTTTGTTGTCTAAGATTCAATGAACATACAATATGATTTACAGTCTGACTTGCATTTTCCATGCCCTGTGATCTATTATATGAATTTAGCCAAAAATTTAGTCTAAGAGTCTGTTCTTTGCAGAAATTTGATAGTGGTGGCCAGCTGTGGATATTCAAAAGAAAAATTCCTCAGTTTATAGTGTCAATTTACAGATTTTCAGCTTTCTCAATTTTCACCTTCAGTTTCAGATTTTCATATTTTTACTTTCAATCTTCATTCCAATTTCGCATCACATTATATTTCATGTTTGAATATTTTTTCTGATTCATGTAAGTTTCAATTCTTTGTCATTATTAGTTTTTTAGTCATATGTATAAAATTTGATGGTTGAAGTATTTGTACGTCACCCTCCCCACTAATTTCAAAAAGTGGAGCCCACAAGTCCCCCCACCCTAGAAACTTAATTCACAAGTCATTTCTACAATGTAGGGTTGTAAGATTAAGGGGCCAAACTTTTCAAAACTAAAACCGTGACGACTCAGGATCGAACTGACAAACCTGACTAAAACAGACACATTTTATACCTGAAAATTCCTTCCTTGTTTAAGAATTGGAATTACCTTGTGAAGAAGACTCTGTTGTTGTGAGAAGAGGGCCATGGATAGAGGGTGGGTAAGGATCCAAGGATGCAGCAGTTCAAATCTCCTCCCATGTCACCATCGCATCCACTTCAACACTCATAGGCTACCTAGGCGAGAGCCCATGTATTGGTCCTCCACCCATTCTGCCAGATGACCTTCTGCAAATATCAACCAATCGCCATTCATTCACATATACATACTTCAGGATTCAAATCTCAGCATAAAATTGACAATAAACAAGAATATTAAAAGCAAATGCCTAAAATTTGAAAGAGTTCATAGTTTGAGAAAATCACGCGTAGAAGGGTAATGGTAAGGCCTAAGAAGGGGCTCAGTTATCGATGCTGATATGTTGGTCATGAATGGATGGACCCCTTCTTCCATTCCCACACCTTCCTCTAATCCTCTTTCTGCGATTTAACTCTCTTACAAGTGTAGTGATCGATCATCAGATTTAACATATTAAATAAATTTCAGCCTAAATAATCTTTCTTATTCTTATATGAATTTGTACAGACCAAGAAGGGAGCCCAAAATAACTCCACTGTACAATTATAATCCTACAGCACGTTGCCATAAATTAGGTTCTTTGTTACTTAAATTTCTATTCAGCCTGTGGAAATAAAATGAAAACTTGTTTCTGTTAAAAAGCTTGCCTTAGCTAGAAAAGTAGTTATGGCGCCTTTGGATATGAATTTCTTTCTCTTTTCAGGCATTACAGTTCTCAGAATGCAGACTAAGGATTCCCATTGATTATGATTGATGGAGTCCCCTATGAACATGAGTCTCTTTCCCCTCAGCCTCTCCAACATGTTTGTAGCATTCAACCTTCAAGGAAAGACAAGTGCTAATTTAAGAGGCATTTCATGAATATAGTGTTCAGAGAATTCGTAAATGTAAAAAGTAGTTTTGCATACCTGGGAATATTACAATCTCTAGGTTGCCATCTCCATTGTGTATATCCTGATTCTGGGCGCCCGTTCCCTTTGCAGTCAAATGCACCGCTCATATAAGGGCATACTCTAGAAAGATAAAGAGGATATGTATCATCACTAACCCATTTCCTGGAATATATATCATAGTGGACTGGTGGGTTTTCTTTCTTTTTCACTGTATATACTTTACCATAAGTACCATCAACTACTACACCGAATTTGGAGATGTTTTGAGATTTATTTACCAGTCAAGATTCTTTCTCCACAACATGCTTTGGATATTGACTCTCCAATTGTCCCTTCTTCAAAGCCAAATTCTCACCACTTTGCTTCTAGTTTAAACTGTTACTATTTTGGTAACCATCACTATCTACACTAGGGTTATTTCCATGCAGCCCGATTTCTGGAGAAATACTCTTTTTATCTCCATAACTTACTATTTCAAGAGAAGGAGACAAAGCCAAACTGTCCACATCTTGAGAGTAACTCGGATGGAAGCTAAAAGTTCTCCTAAGCTTGGGATTCTTCACTGTTTCTTGACCGTCATAGGAGAAATAAATGGCAAACAAGACTGAGCTTGCAGCTACAAGAAGATAAACAATCCTGTTATTTCCAATCTGCTTCATACATGTATCCAGGTGACCCATGATAGGTTTTCTGGGAATGCCAAAATCATTTATGGCAGCAATATTCTTCTACAAGAAACATGTAGGCAATTTCAAAGTTTCATTTCTTCAACTTCTCTGCAAGTTCCAACTTCCCTCTGATGAAGACTATACGTATAAACACATGCATTGAAATAGCAGAAGTGCGTGACAGCTTCATCACAAGATCTGTGAATATCCTCTGACCTCAGTTATGAAAATGACACACAGAATGGCAGGAGAAATGGAAGATTAGATAGGATAGTTTAAAGTGACGAAGCGACGTTTCTCAAATCCTAATTTTGAGTAGTTACTAGAAAAATAATACCTAGTCTTATGGGATCAGAAATCCTTCCAGAGCCTTGTTGGGAAGGTTATTAACAACCTCATTTGTATTTTGGTTGACCCACAGAACAATGAGCAGGACTCGGGAGTTTACTACTCGAATTAATGATTATTATATATAAAGGAGAGATGTGAAACGACTTATTTCATTCCTTTTTGTTATATTACTTTAGAAAAGCAATTTATTTTTTTAATGGTATAGGAACAAACTATTCCTTTGTAACAAGATAAAATATTCCAAAGTAATAAGTTTTTTTTTAAACTTACTTTACATGTTTTTAACTGTTTGCACTAAAATAAAACAAAGTTACAAAACTAATAATCAGTGTTTAAGATGCACATATCTACACCATGTGTGAATTTCTTTTTACGAAGTTGAAGAATAAAAACAAAGTTACAAAATTAATCAAGGTTTACGTCGAATATATATACACCATGTGTGAATTCGTTTTTACCAAGTTGAATATTTTCTTATAAATGTAAAATGGAACATGAGATTGCATGAGTGATTGATATGAAGAGATTGATGGGTTTGGTCAATATAGTAAACTTGTTGAAAATGCAAAGAACTATAGCATATGTTTGTTTATGAATGTAAAATGAAGGATGGGATTGTATGAGCGATTTATATGGAGAAATTGATGGGTTTGGTCAATATAATAAACATATATTTTTCCATCATTTATTTTATTCTTATATATATAATGAGTAATGGTATATTTTGTAATATTTGTATTTGATATTGTTTGGGAGTTTCAAAAAGTTTCACTTATAGATGATAAATTACTGGTATAATATTAGATTGGGTATTTATTGTTAGCTCTAGAGAACTCCATCTCAAAAACTATACCAACCTTGAAGATACAAAACATGAAAAAATTAAAGTGAATGTGCTTGTGAGGGGGATATAATACCTCATCTTCCTAAGACTCTATCCAAATGAACATATCTTCTTATGAATCAACAACCCCTTTTCCTAGTTCATCAAACATAGAGTTGTTTTCTATGAAAACATATGCATAGGAAAGTTCTGTTAAAGGGGTCATAATTTCAGTTATTTAATGAATTGAAACCTTTGGGAAGACAATTGGAAGCCCCCATTTATCCATTACATAACTTTTTAGAGTCCAAAAATTGCAATTTTCCATTGTTGGAGTAACAATAAAAAATGACTAACATAAATGACTAATTCATATTCTTCTAGCTAGTCATGTTTTTATGCCATGACTAAATTAGTCATTTTTAACTCTATCACGTATTATCTAGTCATATTTGTTAATTGGTGACTAAATTAGTCGTTAATTTTAGTCGTTTATAGTTCGGTCAATCAAAAGTGCTCATATTTAGTAGTAAATCACTTGAAAAACCAGTGGTGACTAGAATTTTTAGTCACGTAGTAGCTAATTC
>LPNX010832519.1:342554-386785 GCA_001517045.1 Pseudotsuga menziesii
TGGACACAATTTGCATCCACTTTAGCATCATCCTGATACAATCCACCTAGTTTTGCACCTAGACAACCTAGCATAAGGAGAATATAAATGTAATTGTTTGGAGTGCTAAAGTGGACACAATAAATGTAATTGATTTGATGATAATGACATTCACATTGATGTGATTATATGATGGTGATGATGGCAATGTTGTGGTTGATGATGACAGTGACAATGATGAAGATGATGACGATTATGATCGGATGAATGATGATATAGATAATGATGATGAAGACGATCGCAATGACAATGATGTTGACAATGTTGTGATTATATGATGATGATGATGATGATAGTAATGATGACAATGAAAGATATGATGACAATGAGAATGACATGAATGATGATGATGGTGATGATGATCCTTATAAGAAAGTGTTGGTATATTTAAAGAAACCCAATTTCACTGCAAACTCCAAGATTAAAATGTGCTCAATCATAGTTATAAGTTAAGCATGCTTAAAATTGTAACTGTATCCCACTTGTTATGCATGTTTTAAATGGTAACCATATCCCATATGCTTTAAATGATGACGATGATGAACTAGATGACAATGACAGTGATGATGTTTTTGATGATGATGATGATGGAAATGATGATCATCATCATCTTCATCATTGTCATCATTGTCATTGTCATTATCATCGTGATTATCATAATAGTCATCATCATTGTCATAATCATCATTCATGTCATCATCATCACCATTGTCCTTGAAATCATCATCTTTCATGTCATCATCATCACCATTGTCCTTGAAATCATCATCATCATCATCATTATTGACATTGTCATCAGTTATTCATCATTACCTTTGGCATAAGATATGACATCTACCCAAAAGATGTGATTAGTGGAAAAGGGTCATGGAGGACACATACGATTTATGCATGAGAAATAACAATTTTATTTTTTAAGATCATCAACATTATCATTTTCATTGTATTCATCATCATTTTCATTGTCATGATCACCACCATCATCATTCATTTCATTGCCATCATAATCATCGCCAACGTCGTCATTGTCGTCATCATCATCATCATCATCATAATTGTCATCATCATCATTGTCATCGTTCTCCTCATTATCAAAAACATTATCATCGTCATCATAGCCATCCTCAATATCATAATCATTATCAGCATTGTCATATTCAACATATAGGCACAAAACTCGATGCAAAAGTGGATAAAAACATGGATGCAAAAAAGGATGCAAACATGGATGCAATGAAAATAGGCAGAAAAGTGGGTGCATAATGGGTTGCACCAAAAGTGAATGCAAAAGGGGATGCAAAAAATGACACAATTGTGGAAGAAAAACATGATGAAAAAAGTGACACAAATGTGGATGCAACCATGGATGTAAAATTGGATGCAATATTGGATGCGAAAGTGGATGAAACAAAAGTAAATGCAAAACTAGATGCAAAATTAGACGCAACACCCAACACAAAACCTGATGCAAAAGTGGATACAAAAATGGATGCATAAAGGAATCTACAATAGCTGATGTAAACTTGGATGCAAAAAAGATGCAAATGAGGATGCAAAATTTGAAGCAAAAGTGGGTGGAAAAGTAAGCGCAAAAAGGGGTGTGAATTAGGATGCACCAAAATTGGTTACAAAAAAAAGACGTAAACATGGATGCAAAATGGGATGCAAAAAGGGATGAAATTGTGGGTGCAAAAGTGGACAAAAAATGGATGCAAAAGTGGGTGAAACAAAACTAGATGCAAAACTAGACTCACAACAGGATGTAAACTTTGATGCAAAACTTGGCGCACGAGGGGATGCAAAAAAAGAACCAGAAGTGGATGCAAAAGAGGATGTAAAAAAAGTTGCGAAAGTGGATGAAAACATTGGTGTAAAAGTGGAGGAAAACATAGACGTAAAAGGGGGTGCAACAAGAGTATATGTACAAACTAGGCTCAAAACTAGGTGCAAAACTAGGTGCAAAACCTGATGTAAAACCTGGCGCATAACAAGGTGCAAAACCCGGCACAAATTACGCCAGATTTAGAAAATGGACGCAACAAAAAATGCCTAAAATAGCACCAACCCATGAAATTGTGCCATTTTGTCCAAAAAAAATGAAGAAAATTACATTGAAAAATGGTCTAAACACAACAAAAGGAAGCTAAAAGAGACGCTAATCATAGGGTTTTGTTGTAGTTTCAGAAGTACTTAGCTCGAGATTATCTCTTGAGCTAAATCAAGAGGAGTACAAGTTGTTGAAGGGTGGTTCTAATCACTCTAGGGATTTAGTTTCATAATTTCATGTTATAGGCTTTGAGGTAAGAGTTAAGGAGGATGCTATTACGGGCTATAGAAACCAAGTCTTTCATTCTATTGAGTTAATTGAATCCATTAAAGCTCATAATTCAAGGCATCTCATTAACTTTGACGATCATCCAAAGATTAATGTATAGGTCCAAGGTTAGAATTCTTCAGAAGATATGGGTTTACGTGATGAATGGGATAAAGAATGGGATCCCTTTATGACATAATTGGTGAGAGCTTGTATTCATATTCACGATGAACCAAATCAATTGGTTTAGACTAGTAACAAAATTGGAGCCTGTTACACGACTGACTTTGGGTTACCAAGTTCTGATGCATGAAGCATTCTAGCATATTGCTTGGTGGTGGACACAAATATGGAAGATTAATGTCCCAATAAAATGCAAAATATTCACACGGTTGAATCTTAAGAGCAAGTTTGACCTATGAAGCATGTCAAAAAAGGAAAGCACATGGGAAAGACATGTGTGTGTTATGTTGCCAATAAGAGGAATAAATTATTCACCTTTTTCTTTATTATACCTCTGCAAAAAAAATCTAGAAGGACATCAACAATTGGTTGAGGATTATAGACTCATTTATATATGATTGTATTGAAGATTGTATTCATAAGTGGTTTACAAGGAGGGATATCAAGCCTTGTAGGTATAGCAAGCCTTGTAGATCTTTATCTTTCTTGGTTTTGTGGGGACTATGGTTAGCATGCAACAAGAGCTTATTTCAAGACATACAATAACCCACAATTCATATTTTTTATCAAGTGATATCACTCTTTGTATTATGTAAAGGGGACCCCAAACTATCCACTCCTAAACAGGTCGAGGAGTTGGTGATCAATAAATCTAGATGCTGGTGTTTTCTTAATGGGGTGTGTCAAGGATAGAATCAAATATGTGGTTTGGGAGGTTTACTTTTCTTCTTAGACACTCACTTTATATCCTTTAAGGCAAACAGAGTCATAGAAACCAACATTGAGGCATAATTGATGGCTCTCAAGGTTCTTTTGAAACTAGTTTTGAGGCCAATAACAAAGATATTCAGGTTTGGGGGGTTTTGACTTTGGTTATAAAGTGGATGTAGGGTTCACTTTAAATTTACAAGGCTAATTTGGTTTCTTTAGAAATTTAGTTGAAGGATATTACAGTAGCATTAAATGGTTGTGGTATAAATCATATATACCGAGAACTCAATCAATCTACAGACTCACTATCAAAGGAGGTTCTTTGATGGTGAGTTAATCACTTTGGAGACCACAATGGACTCAGTGATCAAGTATCGACTCAGACTTTAAAGTATCTCTTGAGTTTTTATTGATATCCATGTGGAAGACTATACGTAAGTTACGAATTATTTTCCTTATTTAAGGAAAACAGGTCCTAAGCATCGAATTAGTGTATCTTTTTATCAATTATAATTATTTTGACAATAGATCTTTTTGTTAAGGAAGGTATTGAGAAGTAGTGAACATAGTTGAAAGTCATTTAGAAAGCTAAGAGAGGTATTTTTTGATATGTCCCATGACACTTGAAGAAAGCATTTTTATGCTCCTTAAGTTATAAAAATATGTTTTTTTGGAAAAAAAATATTATAAAGCTTTTATTGTAATGAAAAACTTTATATTTGATATTTCCATAAGGAATGTGCGTGTGTGTGTGTTATGCAACCAAGTCCCATAAATAGCATAAAAAAAGCAGAAATAGACAAGAAGAGAACAATCCGCGACTTAATAATGAATAACATATATAAATAGCAATCATCTTCAAGGGAGAACCTCCTTACACAATGTACTGAGTACACAAGACAAGACAAGATACAATGATGACTAAAATGAAAATATATCCTTCATATATATAGGATACCAAGGTGTACAATAACAACTAATAGACCCAAGCCGACATGAATAATATGTAATACACCACAACATAGGGGGTAATGTGAAACCCTATAGGGGGGGGATGTTCCCAACGTTTAGGGTTTAACATGCTCCTCCCCTTCAAACTAGTGTTGTCCTCAATGCATGTATTTGTATGAAGGAATCATCTTCCCATGTCGAATCCACAATGGGTAAGTTCTTCCAGTTGCTGAGGTACTTAATAAAAACATGATTTCATAGTTGTTTGGTCCTTGTTTTGATTAATTGTTCATGTTCCCATATGATTTGTGCTTCTTCAAAACTCCTTTGGTTGTGATGTTGATATGCATGTAGTTTCATCTTGTTTTCTGACATCATTGGGCTTTAGAGAACTGCTTGTTGGTGCTCTATGTGATCTACCACTGCTTGAACTATAGATTTTCCTGTCGCTACTTCAACCATCTGCTCCATTTCATTCTTCCAACCATAGGGGTTTTGTAAGCTTTGATTCTATAAGGAATGCTTCCCGTATTTAAATTAATATCATTTTCCAATTCTTGAATAGGTGGATGTCTTATTGGATTGTATTCAAATACCTTGGAAGGCTTTTTAAGGACCCTTTGAATATCTGGCGAAATAGAAGTCTTACATGTTTGAACATCTAGTGAGTATAATTGTGTAATTACACCTTGTTTTACTTTCTTTAACAACGTTTTCATACCATTAGAGTTGATCACCTTTCTTGGTTTCCATGTGATACCATTTAACACAAATTCTTTTCCTTCCCAGGAAAATTTCATGAAAAGCTTCTTAAAAATAAAAGCCACTATTCCCAATTATTGTAACCATTGAACTCCTAATACAACAACAACACCCCCCATTGGGATAGCAATCGTGGAACTATTCAATACATATTCCCCTATAGTAAAATTGATATTATGGCATTTCCCTGAATAATTGATGGTTCCTCCATCTACAATCATTACTTGAAATTATGGTGTTGGATATACAAAGCAATTGAGATCTTTGGATACTTTACAGTGAATAAAATTATGAGTACTACCAGAATCAATCAAATTTTTTACCTTTTTATTTTTTATATATCCTTTGATCTTGGGATTTTGAGGAGTGTTAATTCCAGTCAAAGCATGACAAGATACGGTGGGAGTAATCACTTCTAGTTTATCCCCTTGCAGTGGTTCCTGTTCTTTTTGTTCTTCCTCTTCACATTCTATGTAGAAGAAATTATCTTCTCCACACTTATGTCCCTTACTGTACTTGTTGTCACAATTAAAGCATAGACATTTCACTCTTCTTTCCTATAGTTGTTGAGGCGTCAACCTATAAGGTTGGTCAGAAGGAACATCATTCTCTTTGTATGTGTTAGAAGTGATATTTCTAGTAGTAATCACCATATTTTTACTTTCAACCTTCCTTACCACCATGAAAGCCTTCACTAGGGATGATGGCTCAAAGAGACGCACCTCATGTCAAATGTTATCCTTCAAGGTTCCAATAAAGAGATCTAACAATTTATCTTGTGAAATGTTCTTCACTCTAAGACTTAGTTGATGGAATTGCTTAAAGTGTTCTATAACTGGACCTTTTTGCTTGAGATTTAATAGACAAGAAGAGACTAATCCATGCCTTAATAATGAATAACATAGATAAACAACAATCCTCTTCAAGGGAGGAAACTCCTTACACAATGTATTGTGTACACAAGACAAGACAATATACAATGATGACTAAAATGAAAATATCTCCTTCATATATATAGGAGACCAAGGTGTACAATAACAACTAATAAACCTACTAATAGACCCAAGCCGACATGAATCCACAACATAGGAGGTAATGCGCAGCTCTATAGGGGGGAATGTGCCCCAACATTTAGGGCTTAACAATATATGTATATGTATATGTATATGTATGTATATGTATGTATATATATGTATATGTATATGTATATGTATATGTATATGTATGTATGTATATGTATATGTATATGTATATGTATGTGTGTATGTGTATGTGTATATATGGATGTATGTGTGTGTGTGTGTGTGTGTGTGTGTGTGTGTGTGTGTGTGTGTATCCATGTATATATACATCCATATAATACACACAGACACACACACACATACACATATATATATATATATGACTTGATAAGAACCAACCTACCTCTTCATGAAAGAAACCTGTTGGCCCAACACTCTATTAATCCCTCCATATTTTTGTACAACCATTCTCGGTCTTTAAAGGAGTAGGCATTAGGCTTAAGATAGAAGCTTAAGTATTTGAAACCTTCAAACATAAATTTTAAAGGGAATGAAACTTCATATTTTACCCTTAGAAATGGATTTAGCGCCCTCGATTACCCTTGGGGCACCATAGTTATGCAATTCCAACAACTAAAAACTATCATTTCTACAATTTCTGCCGAAATTTGACTCGAAAATTCACCAAATAAAGGGTGCCAATAATCTAAACAATAAATTACTCCTATATATATGTGTGTGTGTGTGTGTGTGTGGGTGTGTGTGTGTGTGTGTGTGGGTGTGTGTGTGTGTGTGTGTGTGTATGTATGTATATATGTATATATGTGTGTGTGTGTGTGTGTGTGTGTGTACATATATATGTATGTATGTATGTATGTATGTATGTATGTATGTATGTATGTTAGTGTACATCTGTGATCTGTGATCCCATATATGCATGTATGTATGTGTATGTGCGTGTGTGTGTGTGTGTGTGTGTGTGTGTGTGTACATGAATATATGTATATATACATTTTTTTTATGTTGTGGTTCACAAACCCCCCAGCGGGGCTGTTACATCCATAGGAAGAAATCATAAGGGGCCTCACCCTGTTTGCTCTGATTACAGATCTAACCCGATGGGGACATCAAGTGAGGCCCTTATATATCAATATATAGCCACTCGAGGATTTGACCTCGAGACCTTATGCTCACAACTTACAACACTCAACCACTTGAGTTATCCCACTGGGATATATATATATATATAAGTTATTGTTTAGATTATTTGCACCATTTATTTGGTGAATTTTCCAGTCAAATTTAGACAAAAATTTTTGAAATGGTAGTTTTCAGTTGTTGGAATTGCATAACTAGGGTGCTCCTAGGGTAATTGAGGGTGATGAACCTATTTCTAAGGGTAAAATATGATGTTTCCTTCCTTTTAAAACCTCTATCTAAAGGTTTCAAATACTTAGGCTTTTATCTTAAGCTTAATGCCTACTCCTTTAAAGACTGGAAGTGGTTGTATAAAAAGGTGGAGGGACCAAAAGAGTGTTGGGTCAACATATTTCTATAACGAGGAGGTAGGTTGGTTCTCATCAAGTCAATTTTGCAGAGCATCCCAGTTTATTGGGATTCCATTGCATACTTCTCCAAGGGGATTCTCAATAAATCTAAAAGAAGTTGTTTTCCTTCCTTTGGATCACAACTAAGTAGGTTTATGGAATCCCTTTGGTGAAATGGACCACAGTGGCTAATTTAAAGGAAATGGGAGGCTAGGGATTGAAGAATCTAAATTTGTTATGTCTGACACTGGAAACCAAGTCCTTGTGGATATTGATGAAAAACACAAATTCTTTCTGGGGGAAAGTAAAGACCTCCAAATATTGCACAAACTCTTCAATCATAGATTAGATAAGGAGCACATTCAATTCTCACAAAAAAGAATCAATAGGGTGGAAGGATTTGGTGTTATCCTTCCCACTAATTGGGGATTGGATGGCATGGAAAGTAGGCGATGGAAAGAACATTTGAATAGGTGTAGACCCATGGATTGGTGTTGGTAACAACTATAGACTCTCAAAGAATACTTTAGCTCAGCTCCATAATCATCATATCACTAAATTATATGATGTTAAAGATCCGTCTACACAGGTTGAGGGCATAATGATATGGAAAAATGTACTGGAGATAGGTTTAGATGGGGATGCAACAAGAGAAAGGGAAACCTTTACCAATCTACTAGAATCGTGCTTTATCAATCTAGAAGAAGGTGAGGCGGATGTGTGGTCTAGGAATAGTTCCATGAGAGATTTTATTATTAGTCTCGGGTATAAGTTAAAAGCCACAGAGTCGTTCATAGGTGATAAAGAGTGGTGGTGGTCTTCAATATGGAAGGTTGCGGGCATGTCAAAGGAAAGAATCACCCTGTGGCTATCCCTTAGCAACAAATTACTAACATGGGATAATATGATAAAGCGTGGATGGGAAGATCCGAGTTGGTGTGTATTATTCCAATTGAATGAAGAATTGTGCTCTCATTTATTTGCTTTATGTCCATATGTAGATAAGATTTGGAAAGATGTGTCCAATGAGCTAAACTACTAGGTTGCACAGGATACCCAAGCAAGATCTTCTCTAGAACAAAGATTCCTCTAGTGGTGGAAGGACCCCTCGGTATGTCAATACAATGCCTTCCATTCTTCTTATATTTACGGGATATGGTGGGCGCGCAACACCGCGATCTTTCAAAATAAAATGATTCCAGCTAAGGTGATGGTGTCCCTTACTGTGTAGTGGATGAAGGAACACAAATCAATTATTAAATAAAAAAGGCAGCGCAAATTGGTTCCTT
Organism: Pseudotsuga menziesii; assembly: GCA_001517045.1. Lineage (NCBI taxonomy): Eukaryota > Viridiplantae > Streptophyta > Pinopsida > Pinales > Pinaceae > Pseudotsuga > Pseudotsuga menziesii. Next base: position 351,373 of record LPNX010832519.1, read on the forward strand.
TGGATATTGACAAAGAAAATCCATGGGCCTTCTTTGATGGTGCAAGTAAAGGAGATCCTCCCCTGGGAGGTTCAAGGGGAGTTTTATACCTTGCAAAAAATCACAAGATTATGATCAGATTTTCTCTTGGGCACTCCTCAAACGGTAAGGTTGAACTTGCAGCTCTTCATTCAATTTTGAAGGTGGAAATTGCAAGAAATATCTCAAATCTTCATATTTTTGGAGATTCAAAAATGGTCATCGACTGGGCTAATAACAAAATACAAATTAGATCCCCTCACCTTCAACATATTTTGAAATCAATTCGAAGGCTAATGGACTCTCTCAGTACTTTCACTGGCTCATATATACAGAGAGTTGAACTTTGAAGCTAGCCATTTATTAAAATCGTCATTGCTATTGGACCCCGATAAAACAGAGCTTGAGGAAGTAATTGAAGAAAACTAAGAGTAGTTGTTCTGAAGTAGAAAAAATTTATGATCGAACAAGAGGTAAGAATCCTACTCCCCATGTTAAATCGGGAGTTGTAAAGATGAATGATAAATGTATGAAAGGAATATTTGATATAGACATGGAAGAAGGGAATTTTTTATGTAAATTTTGGATGTAAGTCCTTTTTTGAACAATTCATGATCATTCTTCTAAGAATGATTGATATTTTTCATTTGGAATGTGTGTGTGTGTGTAACTTTAATTCTTCTAAGAGGTGATAGATTTGCAATAAACCTTTTTATGTTTGTCAATGGTTAATATATTTGAGGTTAAGATATATCTATGCCAATCTATACATTTTTATGATTTGATAATGATAATGATTACTCCATCAATTTCTAAAGGGCATGTCAAGTTGTTACATAGAAATAAATGCAAGGTCTTGAAAAGTTTTACTTTAACAATCACGAACCAATGTAAATGTCTTGTTACGCCAAGATGCAAATAATGTGCAAAGCATGCTTACATTCTACCTTAATAACAATCATGGAGCACTTCAAACATTATTGTGTTATATGAAAACACTAACTTGGGTGAAGCATGATTACATTGTGCCCTGATAACAATTGTAGAGCATTCTAAAGGTTGTTAAAGTTACAGCATAATGAATCATTCTCTAAGCCATTCTTGTGTATGGATTGGAACTCATGTGTTGAGGTAGGGAGCTTGAGTTGAACTCGAGAACTTAGAGTGTATTCATTGTAAAAGGTTATTCCTAATGTGTTGAGGTGAATACTTTGATATGTCAAACTGGTGATGTTGTACAGTCTTGTTGGACAAGGCCAAGGACTTATATGTAAAGTCATATCCTCATGTGTTGAGGTGGACCTCCAGTGAAGAGGTGATGATTTACATGTCAAAGCATTAATGGTGTGTGATATATTACTAACCATGGTCATTGGGCTATTAAGTCTCCTCTAGAGACTAGCCACCTCTAGAGTGAATTACTTTAGAATATGATCACAACATTTGACAAATATTCTTAGTATAATCTGATATGATAGAAAAAGTAAAGTTAGCACATATTGACTATGCAGATAAGATAAGAGATAAAGATAAAATGGATAGAGAACAAGATAATTCGAAATTACTCATGAGAAAACTTCAATTGATTAAAGTGAACTCGAATTGTTAAATCTTTAGTTAAAGGAACAATGTATGCCTTTGTTAATTAAAAAAAACTCGCAGTGGTCACTTTAATAAATCAATCAACATGATTTCACTTGAGAATAGTTAACTAAAGTGTTAATAAAAATGATCTAGTTAGTTTTGCATGATGACACTTTAGTTAAACTAAAAGATGACACTTTTATTTAAACTATAAGACGACATTTAAGTTATGACACTTGAGTTACAACTATTGCATGAAGACAATTAAGTTAGCATCCTAACTAAGTGATCCTACATCCGGTTAGAAGGCGAGTTCATTATGAATTCAACTAAGTATGATTTAATGTCAAAGATGAAAGGCATGGCATATTGTGTATGTAGGATTGGAGAAACTGAGGTGTAAAACAATTCTCCAAGAAGAGCATTCATCATAGTTTCCAAGGGATCCTAATTCCCTATGCAGTGATTCACTACTTCTTACATGAGATTGTTTTTTGCTAGTTATTAATGTGTTGGACACATTGCAAAGTTCATCTCGTTGATCTCTCCTCTATTGCTCAGTATCTACACTTGGGGTGTTGAAAGCAATTTTCTATTGTAAAAGGCATTCTCTGTTATCTATCATAATTATACTATGAAGATTTCCTGGGGTTTTTCATCCTCGCAGTTTTGAGGTTTTTCCTTAGGGTACATCATGTGTAATGGTTGAATGTTTTATCTGTATGAATGGTTTATTATTTTCAAGTATTTAGTATTTCTACACTTAAATAATTAAAGATCAAAGCTCAACCAAAATTCAACATGGTATCAGAGCTCAAGGCGTGAAGGAGATAAGTTTTGACAAGCAATCTTGAGCCTGCGTAGTTCCTGAGAAGTTGAGCACAATACTTAAATGCAATGGCATCGATCTCAATAAGACTGAAAGACCGAATTGAATTCACTTCAAATTTCAACACTTGGAAGGCCAAGTTTCTGAACATCCTGGAAGACATGACTTAGATGGCTACATATCTAATGTGTTGTAAGATCCCACTACTAATGCAGGGTGCACTAATTACAAGAAGAACCAAGCTAAATCCAAGTACAACATCTATGATCCGGTGTTATACAACTTGATGTTGGTGATTATTCCATTAAATACTGCAAAGGCATGCTTCGATACTTTGACAAACCTATATGAGAAGAAGGCTCCAAATTAGAAGAGGGCATTGAGGAAGAGGCTTCGAAATTTGAAGCTGGAGAAGGATGAGACAGTGGCCTCCCTATTCACAAATATATTTCATGTAAGAGATCAACTCACAAGCATTGTAGTAGCGATAGATGAAGATGATCTCATTCAAACCACTATCGATGGTCTCCCATCCTCATGTGAGACGTCATTGGTTGTTGTTAATGGTTGGTAGGTGCAACCTAACTTTGAGAGGTTGTGGCATAATTACCTTCGAAAGGAAGGGCAAATCCAAATCAATACTATTTGTACCAAAGAAGAAAACATTACTATTACGGCAAGGATGAAGAGAGGAAAGAAACACTTGTCTCAAAAGAAGTTTTTACATTCAAAGAAGAAGGTATATAACAAGGACTTTGATAAGTTGAAGATCAGGTGTTACAATTGCAACAAGAATGGCCATTATGCAAGAGATTGCCAAGCAAAGTAAAGAAGAAAGTTCAAAGGAATATTTCATGCTTCTACTGCTGCAAAAGATGAATATACACAAAAGAACTCATCCGATGAAGAAGATGACGACCGTCAAAAGGAGTATTTCCTTTACTACACCAATGATTGATTAATCTCTAGATGACGAGATTGTCATTTATGATATATGAATATCCAGGTTACAATGAGCTTCTGTCAAGAAAGAAGATGAAGATCTAAGGACTCCATTTATCTCCACAAGGAAGCAGGGAGCAATAGGGAGCCCACACAAAACAATAAAATATAAGTATATGTACTTGGATTAGAAATTGCTCTAGTAAATCAGATCTGAATGTTTTTTAATATATTCTTCATTACAGCTATATAGAGATCTATATTACTAGAATTAGGAAGTATGTTATAGTATAACATGATGAGCATATGTTCTAATTTTATTTGATTGGCGAATAGTAAAGCTCATGCAGTACATGTTATGATTAAATAAGTAGCATATGGGGTTGCATAGCATTCCATGAGATATTGATGGAGGTTGTGTTGAAACATTGGTTAAATTGTTTGCATGATTGTATGAGTTATTTTTCATTGCATCAAAATGTCTATATTATGTAAGGTTGCTAATCACTTGACTAAATTTGGCTCGTAGGGAAAGACCATATGCTATGAACTACAAGCAGAGAATGACAAACATTGAATATGGAGTCATCCTGATGGAATACATTGAAAGAGAAAGGAGGATAAAGATGGAGCCATCCGAAAAGAAAGGGATATTTGTTTGTTATAGTGAATCATCCAAAGCCTACAAAATTTATGCATCGTGAGAGAGACACATTGAAGCAACAAAGATGTGACATTCCATGAAGAGGCTCCATTCAAGTGCTTAAAAGAGATTCAGTATGATATAGACATGGAGGAGAATGAGTATCCCATGATGGAGGACCCAGATTCTGGTTCTCCCCATTTAGATGTTGAGAGGGAGAAGGCAGAAGATTTCTTAGATTCACTGGTTCCTGAAGAACTAATAGAATTGGTTGAGAGGTCACTTAATGAACCTCTTGCTAAGAGAATATTTGCATGGTGCTGAGATATTCTAAATGATGTGGAAAGCCATGGATCACCATCAGGATCATCCAAAGAGTGAAAGAGACATAAAAGGCATTTAGAGTATGTTGCATAGATGAGTCACATCAATGATTTAGAACCTTCCACTTTTGAAGAAGTTGCTAAGAAACAAGCATGGAAACATGGAACGATAGAGGAATACGAATCTATTATAAAGAATGATGTTTGGGAAGTTGTTCCTAAACATGAAGGGAAGTCCATAGTAAATTCTAGATGGATTTATAAGATCAAGCATGCTGTTGATGGTAATATTGAAAAGTATAAAGTTATATTTGTAGCTCGTAGAAAGATGGCATAGACCATGATGATACATTTGCTCTTGTGGCCTTGTACACCAATATTTGAGCTATGATCTCAATTACATTTGTTATATGATATAAGCTTCACCAGATATGGTGAGGTTGAGGAAGAGGTTTACATACAACAAACTAAGGGGTTTTTAGTTCACGAGAAGGAGTCCCATGTTTGTAAACTAAATAAAGCCTTGTATGGGCTTAAGAAAGCCTCGAGAGCTTGGTATTTAGGGATTAACAACTATCTTAAGAGACTAGGCTTCTCTAAGAATGAAGGTGATCCAAACCTGTATTTCAATATTGTGAACAACCAACCTCTGATATCGGTTCGCTATGTTGATGATTTTTTCCTTACTGGAGAGGAACAATAGATAGTTTGATGCAAGAGGGAGCTCACTTTTGAGTTCGAAGACTTGAGTATTATGCACTACTTGGCCTTGAAGTTTGGCAAAGGAAATACAAGTTTTTTCTTTTGCAAAGAAAGCACACAATTGATGTGTTGCAAAGGTTTGGTATGATGGATTTCAAATCCATGACTACTCCGATGGGTTCTAATTTGAAGAAACTACAATGAGTCAGATTCTTGATCGGATCCAGTAGATGTTACCAAGTATAGACAAATCATTGGTCCCGTAATGTACTTGATACATATTAGACCTATTATATGTTATGGTGTGAGCTAAATCATGTTTGATCTTAGACATACACATTAAGCATGTGCTTAGGTACATTCGAGGTGCTATTGCTTATGGACTCATATATGCCTCCAATGGTGAGGTAAAATTACTTGGTTATGCGAACTCCAACTAGGATAGAAAAGCGTATTGTGGCTAGTAATACAAAAGAAAAGTGTATTACAGCTAGTACTATAGAAGCAAAGTGTATTTCAGCTAGTACTATAGAAGCAGAGTATATTGTAGCTAGTACTACTACTGAGAAGCAGTGTGGCTTCAGAAGTTACTTCTTGGGTTGTTCGGGGAGAAGCTTGAGACTACATACATTCACTCTTATAATTAGAGATGTAATAAGATCTCATAAAGCCATGTGTTTCATAATAAGTCAAAACATAATGAGATGAAGTATCCCTTCATTAGAGATATGGTCCAGAGAGGTGAAATAAGACTTTGATACATTGCTACTAAAGAGCAGATTGCATATGTGTTAACAAAACCTTTGTTAGTGATGAAGTATAGGTACTTCCAAGACAAGCATGACATGGCAGAGAATGCCTCCCTGGCTAAGAGGGAGTGTTAAAGTTATAGTTACAACATCACAAGTCATTAATTCTCCAAGCCAATATTGTGTTAGGATTGGGTTGCATGTGTTGAGGTAGGGAGCCTGAGTTTGCCTCGGGAACTTGGATTAAATTCTTGGGTTGGACTCAAGAATGACTAGGCCTTCAATGTAAAAGGTTATTCCTCTTGTGTTGAGGTGAATACTTTGATGTGCCAAAGTGATGATGTTGTGTAGTCTTGTTGGACAAGGCTAAGGAATTGTGTGTCAAGTTAGATCCTCATGTGTTGAGGTGAACCTCCAATGAAGAAGTGATGCTTTGTATGTTGAAGAATTAATGTTGTGTGATATATTAGTAACCATGGTCACTAGGCTATTAAGTATCCTATAGAGACTGGCCACCTCTAGAGTGAATTACTTTAACATACGATCACTTGGTCTAAGAGTAATATAATATGATCACAACATTTGATAAATCTTCTTGGTATAATTTGATATGATAAATAAATTAAAGTTTGTACATATTGAGCATGAAAATAAGATAAGAGATAAAGATAAAATGCATAGAGAACAAGAGAATTCGAAATTGCTCCTGAGAAAACTTCAGCTAATTAAAGTGAGCTCGAATTGTTAAAGATTAAGTTAAAGTAACAATGTATCCTCAATTAATTAAATAAGAACTTGCAATGGTCACTTCAGTAAATCAATCAGCATGATTTCAGTCAAGAATAGTTAACTAAAGTGTTAATAAAAAGGAACTAGTTACCTAAATTGTTTTGCATGACGACACTTTAGTTAAAATAAAAGATGACTGTTAAGTTTAAAAGACGACACTTGAGTTACAACTATTGCATGATGACTCTTAATTTAGCATCCTAATTAAGTGGTCTTGCATCCAGTTAGAAGGTGAGTTCATTCTAAAGTCAATTAAGCTTGATTTAATGTCAAATATTAAAGGCATGGCGCATTGTGTATGCATGATTGAAGAAATCGAGGTGCATAGCAATTCTCCAAGATGAACATTCGCTATAGTTTGCATGGGAGCCTACTTCCCCATGCAATGATTCACTACTTCTTGCATGAGACTGATTTTTGCTAGTTATTAATGTGTTGGACACATTTGAAGGTTCATCCAATTGATCTCTCTTTTCTATTGCTCAATATATATAGTTGGGTTGTTTTGTTCTCTCTTATCTTACACCTCGGGTGCTGAAATTAATATGCTATTGGAAAATATATTCTTTGTTATCTATCATGATCATACTCTGAAGATTTGCTAGGATTTTTCATTCTCATAGTTTTGAGGGTTTTTGTCAGGGTAAATCTCCTCTTATGGTTGAATGCTTTATGTGTATGAATGGTTCATTATTTTCAAGTATTCAGTATTTCGACACTTAAATAATTAAAGATTAAATCTCAACCAAAATTCAACAACGATCACATTACATGATGATGCAGAATTGGATAGAGTATTTTAACAAAGTGCTTCTCATAATTTCCTAAGCATTCTAAAGGTCACATTATATGATGATGCAAAATTGGACAAAGTATCCTAACATTGCGCTTCTCATAACTTCCTATAGAATAAAGACATTGAGAAAATAACTAAGCAAACTAAGACAATGCCTCACATTTCCAATTGTAGATGACTATTCTTTAGCAAACTTTTATTGATTGTTGGAATCTAACGATATAGGTAGTCATAGTTTTTTTTAATCTTTCTCGAACTCTAATAACATTTTTCACACTTTACATTCATTTAGAATTAACAAAATCCCTAAAAGCACTCCACCATACGCAATACTTGATCATAATAAAACTTTAATAAAGAAGAAAATTGCTGCCAAATGCTTATCTATGCTTCAGTTTACAATGATGAATGGTATTACTTCTATCCAAGTTTTCGGTGACTTGCAAGCTATTGTTCAGTGGGACAATGGAATATACAACCTTATTATTTTATGTTTGGACTCTTAGTGTCAGAGAATTAAATGGTTGCTTACACTTTTCTCCAGTTTATCAATCACCTGTATGTACAGGTCTTTTATCTCAGAGGTAGATCATCTTTCAAAGATAACATGAACTCTATAGAGGGTATTTTATACTTTGAAGAATATGTTGAAGAAGCTTTATCCTGTGAGGGGTCTATAGCCTTTCCCATATGATTAGTTATGTGTTGTACATATGATATTTTTCAGTTTTGGTGAAGATTTCACACTTCACTTTTTTTTTTGTTCTTAGTTTTTTCGGACGACTGTTTATGTATCAATTTGGATGCATTTTGGCTTGGACAATGATGTATGGTTGAAGTGGATAGATAATAACTCTCTCTCTTGTTTTTGATGTTTTTGTTGCATAATCTTTGGCAATAAAAATTTCCCACTATATGTTGATGAGAAGTATGTATTGATTTTGTTTCTTTGATTCCACAGAATATCAAGAAATAGTTTTAGTTTTTTTCCTACTGAAAATTTTTGTCACTATTTTTTTTTACTACCACATTGACATGGTCCTTCCTTCTTGATTTCCTATTTACTCAACATAAATTCAAACAAATATGTGTGCAACTTAGTCCCTTCTTTATAATATAGAAACAAAAAACAATGTTAAATAACAATAATACAGAATAAAAGTTAAATAATTTTTTTCACAAATTCAATATAATATAATTATAACAACATTTGTTAACACATACATTTGTCATCATAGATGTTAAAACGACTAACTTTCAATGTGTCATAGAAAATAAAAAATATCGAATATAATCTCTGAACAAGGACTAAATATATTTTGGCAATCATACCTATGACTGATATATTTAAAAGATGTCGTAATAACTCTTTGGGATGATTTTTTTTGTTTTTTTGGTATTTTATAAAGTCCCTCGTTTGATAACTTATCAAGCTTACAACATTTATCATGGAATTCCACACCAAGAACTAATAGCAATAAAAGTTTAATGTACTGAGGCCAAATGCTCAATCAAACTCAGTATAAGACTCTAAACAAAATTTTAGGTTCTTTGTGTTGTTTCTTTATAAGTTCTAGCTTCTGTTATTGAATATGCAGCCTTTTGATTCAAAGTTTGAAGCATTGTAAGCTAATGGGATATCGGTGTTGGTGGTTTTTTCCTCAATTTAAGATGACATTGGGCATGAGATTGAGTGTAATTATTCCTGTAGTGAAATTTGTCAGTATGATGACTTTGGTACCAACTCTTCTAACCATTGTTATACTGTGTAAGAGTGGAGATGTTATATACACTTTCCATTCATGCTCTTTCACAAGTAGCGAGTTCGTTGACATGTGAGAGGAACAGGTGCACCTATCCCTTTATCCACTAAGTAAACATAATAGGTTAGGTCCTAGAAACACCAAAGATCATGTCTTCATTCATTATAATCATCACTTTCTTTCCTAAAATACATTTATTATTATTATCAAGGACAATAAAGGATTAGGGCATGGATACTAAAGACCCTATATAGAAGCAACTTTAAGAAACCTTAGTTTGTCCTAGTGTACTTTGTTAACTAGAAGTGGTAAAAAAAACAGATGGAAATTTATGAGTTTTGTGAGCCTTGATTGCTTCTAAAACAATTTTTATTCAGCCACTTAGACCAAATTTAGATTCTTTAAATAAAAATCCACCTCAAGTGTTGGCCAACCACTCAATAGATGATTAATATTGGTAAACGACAACTAAGTAGATGATTAATATTTGTGAGGGAATTTTTTTCCCTTACTATTAAAATTCGCCTATCAACAAATCATTTAGTTGATGCAACTGAATGCCTTTTTTTAAGAGCTAGACACCCAAGGGAATTATGTTAAATGCGGAGCACATGAATTTAGAGCTAGACACCCAAGAGAATTATCTGCAATGTGGAGCACGTGAAATGAGAGCCTCTCTGATAAAGCTTATGAGCCTCTAAATAAGAGAGTCATTTAATGACAAGTTGGATATTTTTTATGGTTATAGTATGAGGATTTCGTCTTAGGTTTAATAAACACCTATAACGAGCATAGCTAGTTAATTTGTGGTCAGTGAATATCGATAAATCATAAGTTAAGTGCTACCAACTACCATAAAATAAATTTTGATAGTACATTTATCTCATCTTCCTTCAATCTAAGAAGATGGCCCTTCATCACCTACACATAAAATTCAAATAAAAATAAAGATATAATTTATCTTAAATTGAAATAAATTGAAGTAAATTGAAATAAAGTTTATTTTATTAACCTTCTACCAACTATGTAATATGGAGCAAAACTATGTCATATGGAGCAAGGATCTCATGCAATGTCTAGAAGTTGTGTTGTCCTATATGAAATACACCCCTTTCTTTTATGTTACTAGATGAAGCAATCCAACTCCATTATTGCCCGACCACTGTGAGGCAAAGCCTCAAATTGTACTTGTTGTTGAGACTTATGGAGGAATATAACTATGTCATTTATGTTTTCATTTTAGTAGTGTTTTTTTTTAATGAGTTTTGATAGGCTAAGAGTTTTGGAAATTTGACTTGTTAATTATTAAATTCTCAAAACTCAGTGGTATGCGAAAATTTGCCTTCTTATTTATTTTTTAATGGAAACAAGGTAAAATAGTATTAAGAAAAAAAAGGTTGTGCACGACCATTCATTACAAAAATGGAGAAATCTCGAAGTCCAAAGAGTTCTAGTAAGAGAAGTTAACAACAACAGCTAAAGGTGAGATTTGTCTTTTAAATTTCCTTATATATTTCTTGCTATCTATCATAACACGAGAAGAGTAAATTCTGACAAACTGTTGGTTCAAAAAGATGCAAAAAAACATTTAAATATGGTTGGGAATGATACATATTCTTTCCTGTCTGTCCCACAAGCAGAGTGACTAAAACTTCCTCCATGGGGCGGGCCTCGTCGCTTGTTTATTCCTGGCAATGGCTCCACTTGATCATCTTTGTAAGTTTCATTGTCTCTTCTTTTATGATCTCCATGGTCTCCATAAGCTCTTTTAAACCCTGGTCATTGTCATTGATCTGTGAGTCATGGTATCCCATTTGGTTTGTGATATATCGAATATCAGAAGTCATTTCTCTGTTATCCTTTAGACTGAAAACAATAAAATTTGAGACTCTACGCAGGTGGTGATGTCTTCTTGGCCAAACTTGAGGCTGACGAACCTGAAATTGATATCCTTCTTTGCCATTAAAAGCATGGGGGTTGTACCATACCAAGACGAAAACCCTGAATCTACTCAAATTATTCCTCTTCGCTCGAACCAACAAACAATGGGTGGGCATGAAAGCTTCCTTTGCACTTAACCTCATCTTCCATGTCACTTGTGTGAACTACCTCATCTAAACCCATGGGTACAAGAATAGAGAGAGGAAATTTAATTCCAACCGGTAGTGGAAACCACTTGGCATACAGTAAGCTACGAGTCATGTTGAAGAAAGGATACTCATCATGCATGTTCAACGAAGAGGGGATGCTAACTGTTTGTGCCAGAAATTGTTTCCAGACTACAAAGAAACAAGCCAACACAATCTCAAATATTCAATCAAACAAAACTAGGTTTTTAGGGTTTTTGAAAGGTTTTCCTGGTTGTGAAGTTTGGTGACAAGAGGGAATACATTCATAATCCAAATAGGAACTAAATCACAAGTAAAGAATAACTGAGATGCATAATATAATAACCATGTATCCAACAAAAAATAACATTGAAGTTCATCCACAACAGGTAAGCACTACAAGCATAGAAACCATAAACCAGCAATGAATTTACCAATTGTGTAGCTAAACAAGCTAGAAATGAATCCAAAGAATAGACTGAAGGGTAAAATGGAGCATATATTTCATAATCAGTTCATCAAATACACATGAGAGTCATATACTTAGCTTATCAACAAGTCAGGAGACATCCTCTAACCAGCCAAAGAGTAGAACCCCTCTTCAGTACCCTTGTCCCTCTTTTATAATTACAAAGAAGTAGTTCTATATTCCCTTCATTAGGTCAAAATTGAAACTACTCAGTAGTTACATTAACTAACTTTCAACTAATTTACTAAAAATAGCAAAATCGGATTCCTCGTAAATATGGCAAATTTCTAAAAAATAGGTGTCAAAGAAGCTTCCATATCTCTCAATCCCTGACACCTGTGTAAAACATGAGAGAGGTTTTTGTGAATAGGCCCATTATGGACAAAAACCTCTCTTGGTTTTTAAAAATTCATCTCCAATAAATCATAATATTCCCCGCAAGATGAACAATAAAACAGGAAAATATTAAATATTTTAAAAACCCTGAAAAATAGGCTGCAAAGATTAAACTGAATATTTCAAACCTTAATAGCTGTTGCAAAACTGAGAGAGGTTTTTGTGAACGGGTGTATTATGGAAAAAAAAATATTTTTGTTTTCTGAAATTCATCTCCATCAGCTCGTGGTCTGCATTTAATTTCAGTAACCCAAAACAGGAAAAACAGAACAGAATTCTCAGTAATCTTTGCATTTCAATATCCTCTTTTTCATCTGAAATTTCTTCTGCAGGTACAATATTTTCAGCAACATTTTGCAGGTTTTGAAATTTCTTCTAGAATTTCTCTGCTATTGTAGACTTTGAATCCTTCACTGATGCAGAGTTTGAATCTTTTCCTGCTGTAGATTTTGCATCTTTTGTTGCTGTAGTTTTTGAATCTTTTGTTGTGATAGGCGTTTGACTGAGGGTACTATTCTCTTCTTCTTTCCTCTGATATTTTGGTGGAAACTGGTATAGTGTTGTCTCTTGATCAAACTTTAAAATGTAGGCCTAATTACACCCTTTCCAATCTCCAGCTTTTCATCTGAGGAAGAATTATCAAGCACAGTTACCTCTTCTGTGTTTAACTTAGGGTTTAGTAGCTTTTTCATGTTCAGCCTCAATTTGTTTTTGGATCTAGTTTTGGGTCTCCAGCCTGGGGCAAACTCTCCTACCATCTTTAAACTTTTTCCTTGATGCATGATAGAACCAAATTCTTTAACCTTGATATTCTTTTTCTTTGGCATTACTGTCTTATCCTCTTGACTGTAGAACTCCCTGTGTGTGCCAACCCTAGTCTCAGTACTGACCGTCAACTCATCTCCTTCCAACAAGTATCCTTCATCTTCAGATAAAATGGTAATTGGGCTTCGTTTTTGGACCTTAGTATTTTCTTCATCTCCCAAAACCTTTTCTGTAAAAACAATTTTTTCATCAATGAGTGCTTCTGCTGGTGCTTTATTTTGTATAGGCTGGCTTTCCTGGTTATTTTGGAACCCAGACCAAAAGAGAAAGTAGTCCCAAGTCTTTCCTTCTCTTTGCAGAATAGTGCTGATAATAAGCTTGATCAATCCATGATGAAATATGGACTGTGCAGTGTGGTCATGATGCTCTTTGATCCTGCTTGGCATTTTCTGCAAACTCTTTAACAGGAAGAAAGGGAGATTCATCCTTGATTCACCAACAAGGTGCTGAAGGAACCTGAAATGATACTTGAAGACAAAATCATACCTCCCTTCACATGTAATGTAGCTTTGTAGAACCTTAATAGGCTCTACCCATTCAGCTCTGAAATTATGGATAAGCACTCCCTTGCTCCAATCTGGAACAATGCCAGGCAATAGATACCTTTGGGCATTGAAGGTAAATGGCACCTTTTTGAACCAAAGTTCTCCTTCATTCTTGACCCCTATTGCTTCAACCACCAACTCTATAGTTAATTTGAATTTCAGAGTATCAAATGATACTATATCTTGGTTATAACATTGAGCAAATTTATGAGAAACTTCGGTATTATATCCATCAATCTTTTTAAAGAAGTTCAACCATCCAGCATTCTGAAAGAGTTCAGCACACCCTGGAAACTTGTATATTCAATTCAGCTCAGTGGGCTCAGCCCTGTTGGTCTTCCCACTCTCTTTCATCTGCTTTCCCGAGGCTTGATGATGCTTCTATGTGATTTTCAGAACCTGTTAGTGACCTAACAGCCTTTTTTCCTCAATTTTTCAGAGTTTTGACAGTCAGTTCTATTATCAATGCAGTGAATGTTTTGTACCGAGCTTGGGTAATTTAGGTCAAACAGAGCACTAAAAATATTTAACAGAGATGTTGCTGAACTTTACTAACAACAAAGGTGCTCATCTAAAACTTTTGGACTGATCTCTCACCGCTGGGAGTTTGTTGAATACATGAGTTTATGTTTTCTTTAATCAATTTAACATTATAAACCTTAATAGAAAAACCCCCAATTTAACAGGCCATGACCAAGGTCACGCAGAATACCTCAGTCCCAGCTTGCTGCAGGTGTTAAAAGTTGATTCTTGGACTATCTGAATGTCGAATTTAACCGTCCAGGTGTCTTCAAGTCTTCAGCTTACTTCCAACTGCCGCGCTAAGAAAACCCTAAATTCCTTCTTCAACTGCCAATTCCTGATTTTTTAGCAATGTGTCTCCACCCCTGCGTCCACCAGCTTCGTAATATTCAATTTGAGAACCTATTTCCTGAAAATCTTGCCTTATTCCACTCACTGTCATCATTTACCATAAATTTGCATACAGTTGCCAGAATCTCCCTCACATGATGACCAGACACCTGTTTCAATGGTAAACTTGGAAAAACACATATCAAATGTGATAACTGATGTAGCTAACACCTTAGGGACAAAACCCCCAAAAACATCGGACTGAAAAATGACTATTTTGGCAATAACGATTTTCTTGTAGCGCGCTAGTGTAACTTTTTCTGGCTAACGCTACAAGAATCCCTGTTTTGTGATTTTTTAACTAGAACTCCAAACCAAGTGATATTTTTTTGGTAAATAACTTTAAGTAATGTATTATGCTATTTCTTTAGAACCTTTTAGAAATATATGCATCTGATAAGCCCCTAAAAACCATGAAATTAATTAAATCAAGCAAAAATTAAAAAGAAAAGCTGTAAAATCAACTATAAACCTAAGGCTAAAATCAAAATATTTTAAAAGAAACCAAGGTCAAAACTTAAAAACAATAAGAAAAATCATATTTTTAAGACAAGAAAATGGTTCAAAAATAGAAAACAAAATCAGGCTATAACATCTGGCTCCTGCTGCGGGATGAAGTCCTCCCTGTGAGGCTTCAAGAACCTGTAGACTAGTGCCTTTTGTAACCAAAACCGCTTGCTTTTCTGCAAAACATCCATTGGGCTATGGAGTCTTTATTCAATCCTTCACACACTGATATATACAATGAAAATCAAATCTCTTTCTTTGAGGAACCTTCCATTTACTGAATCAAATTGTAATCCCATTTCCAATGTAACCAGGAAAAAATTTCATCAACCCACCAAAACTTGTTTCCAACTCCAAATATATATATAATCAGAAATATTGGAAAACATGAAGAGAAAAGATTTAACAACTTATACCCACTTTCATTAAATGGTGTCTCTGAAATAACAGATTTATAACTTAGTATTGACTCTAAATAATCTGCTACTGGATCATAAAAATTTCCGTAAGTTACCTCTTCCTGTTCTATGAAACATATAGGCTGTCCATAAGAATATTTTGTTCCATGAATATCAAGCAGGCATTGGCGAAAAAAGATATCAAGATCAGCTTGAATTTTGTCCATAAATTTTTGGATAGTATCATCAATAATGTCAACACTTTGAACCTCCTTTTCCACACTATCTTCAAATGAATGACTATCATGCATTGGCTTTGGCTATTCAAGGATAATAGACTAAATGCATTCTTGAATCTACTGATCAGATTGTGACATATCACACACCTCACAGATTTATGGGTCTTTCTTTTCAATTTCATCATCATATTTATTAAAAATTAGAGCATCTTCATAATGATTTTGAACAGCAGATTTATCATAACCATGAATATAAGCAACTTCTAAAAAAATGTGAACAGCCTGGCCTTCATTGATTTTAGTATCAAAACAAAAAGGAATAGAATCTAATTCATCACAGAATTCTTGTCTTGAAATCCTAATCTCTTCATCATAACAAGGAGCATTCTGAGAAATTTTGAATGATAATGCTAAAGGTTCGTATTTTTCTTCAATACAAAGCCGATCTTCAACACAACAATGATTTCCAACAGTTTGTTGAACTAGAGATTGATCTTCAAAAGGATTAGCATTCAAATGGTTATTAAGAATGTTAAAATCATTATGAGAATATTCCAAACTATCTCTACTGATCTCATCACTTGAATAATCCTCAACCTGACCTAAAACAACAACTTGATTATCGTAATGATCATGGAATTCTTCCTTGACAACAGTATCAGAAAATGTTACCTCTTCATCTTCAACAAATTCAGAAACTTCAACTTCTTCATGACATGTTTTGAACCCTTGATTGTACTTATCATCATGATTTTTTAAATCAGAAATTGTATTATAAACATTAGCCTGCTCACAACAATCTTTAAAAAAGAATTCAGCTGAGAACACATACTTACAATGTTTCTGAAAACATGTGTGGAATTATTTCAATGAGGAAATGCTAGCAGCAGGAAGAGAAAAAACCATTCTCGTGCATCTTGCTCGAGTGAATACATGAACATCTTCATGAGCACATCTTCATGCTGGATATTTAACTGGACCATACAATGCTTAAATCTAATGAGGTGATCTAAAGGATTATCCTCTTTGCTTTCTCTAAACCGTGGAAGACAATCTCCCCAAACATCCATAGTAGGTATTGGATTTGGAAAACCTGGAATATCAAAAAAATTGAAAGGTGCAAACCTTCGAGCCATAATAGCTTCCATCGACATCGGCCTCTGCATCTTGAAATAGTGGAGTCACCAATCAATTTGTCAAGACAGATTTTGTTTTTTCTCCTCAAAAAGAGAAAGGGGTGACAGTAGTTCAAATTAATTAGGGCTTCATAAAGCTGGGGATGACTGAAACCTTCTAATTCTTCTAGCTATTTTCAGTATCTGTTCTGGGTCTGAAACACCCAGCTGCAAAGGTGAAACAGGTCTGTTTCTAGTTCCAATTCCCCTATTAGCCACTGTGACAAATTGGTGAAAAGTAGTCTTAAAGATATGCTGGTTTAAGTTCACCTCTTAAAACCAGTGAAATTATAAGTATCCCAGGGAAAAATATGTTTTCAACTTCGTTCCCCGGCAATGGCGCCAAAGATGTTTGTGCCAGAAATTGTTTACAGACTACAAAGAAACAAGCCAACACAATCCCAAATATTCAATCAAACAAAACTAGGTTTTTAGGGTTTTTGAAAGGTTTTCCTAGTTGTGAAGTTTGGTGAAAAGAGGGAATACATTCATAAGCCAAATAGGAACTAAATCACAAGTAAAGAAGAACTGAGATGCATAATATAATAACCATGTATCCAACAGAAAATAACATTGAAGTTCATCCACAACAGGTAAGCACTACAAGCATAGAAACCATAAACCAACAATGAATTTACCAATTGTGTAGCTAAAAAAGATAGAAATGAAGCCAAAGAACAGACTAAAGGGTAAAATGGAGCATATATTTCATAATCAGTTCATCAAATACACATGAGAGTCATATACTTAGCTTATCAACAAGTCAGGAGACCTCCTCTAGCCAGCCAAAGAGTAGAACCCCTCTTCGGTACCCTTGTCCCTCTTTTATAATTACAAAGAAGTAGTTCTATCTTCCCTTCATTAGGTCGAAATTGAAATTACTCAGCAGTTACATTAACTAACTTTCAACTAATTTACTAAAAATAGCAAAATCGGATTCCTGGTAAATATGGCGAATTTCTGAAAAATAGGTGTCAAAGAAGCTTCCATATCTCTCAATCCCTAACACCTATGTAAAAACTGAGAGAGGTTTTTGTGAATGGGTCCATTATGGACAAAAAAATATCTTGGTTTTTAAAAATTCATCTCCAATCAATCAGAATATGCCCTGCAAGATGAACAATAAAAGAGGAAAATATTAAATATTTTAAAAACCCTGAAAAATAGGCTGCAAAGATTAAACTGAATCTTTCAAACCTTAATAGTTGTTGCAAAACTGAGAGAGGTTTTTGTGAATGTGTATCTTATGGACAAAAACCTTCTTTTTTTTTCTGAAATTCATCTCCATCAGCTCGTGGTCTGCATTTAATTTCAGTAACCTAAAACAGGAAAAACAGAGCAAAATTCTCAGTAATCTTTGCATTTCAATATCCTCTTTTTCATCTGAAATTTCTTCTGCAGGTATAATATTTTCAACAACATTTTACAGGTTCTAAAATTTCTTCTAGAATTGCTCTACTATTGTATACTTTGAATCCTTCACTGATGCATATTTTGAATCTTTTCCTGCTGCAGATTTTGCATCTTTTGTTGCTGTAGTTTTTTAATCTTTTGTTGTGATAAGCGTTTGACTGAGGGTACTATTCTCTTCTTCTTTCCTCTGATCTTTTGGTGGAAACTGGTATAGTGTTGTCTCTTGATCAAACTTTAAAATGTAGGCCTGATTACACCCTTGCCAATCTCCAGCTTTTCATCTGAGGAAGAATTATCAAACACAGTTACCTCTTCTGTGTTTAACTTAGGGTTTAGTAGCTTTTTCATGTTCAGCCTCAATTTGTTTTTGGATCTAGTTTTGGGTCTCTAGCCTGGGGAAAACTCTCCTACCATCTTTAAACTTTTTCCTTGATCCATGATAGAGGAAAATTCTTTAACCTTGATATTATTTTTCTTTGGCATTACTGTCTTATCCTCTTAACTGTAGAAATCCCTGTGTGTGCCAACCCTAGTCTCAGTTTTGATAGTCAACTCATCTCCTTCCAACAAGTATCCTTCATATTCAGATAAAATGGTAATTGGGCTTCGTTTTTGGACCTTCGTATTTTCTTCATCTCCCGAAACCTTTTCTGTAAAAACAATTTTTTCATCAATGAGTGCTTCTGCTAGTGCTTTATTTTGTACAAGCTGGCTTTCCTGGTTATTTTGAAACCCATACCAAAAGAGAAAGTAGTCCCAAGTCTTTCCTTCTCTTTGCAAAACAGTGCTGATAATAAGCTTGATCAATCCATGATGAAAGATGGACTGTGCAGTGTGGTCATGATGCTCTTTGATCCTGCTTGACATTTTCTGCAAACTCTTTAACAGGAAGAAAGGGAGATTCATCCTTGATTCACCAGCAAGGTGCTGAAGGAACCTGAAATGATACTTGAAGACAAAAGCATACCTCCCTTCACATGTAATGTAGCTTTGTAGAACCTTAATAGACTCTACCCATTCAGCTCTAAAATTATGGATAAGCACTCCCTTGCTCCAATCTGGAACAATACCAGGCAATAGATACCTTTGGGCATTGAAGGTAAATGACACCTTTTTGAACCAAAGTTCTCCTTCATTCTTGACCCCTATTGCTTCAGCCACCAACTCTACAGTTAATTTGAATTTCGGAGTATCAAATGATACTATATCTTGGTTATAACATTGAGCAAATTTATGATAAACTTCGGTATTATATCCATCAATCTTTTTAAAGAAGTTCAACCATCCAGCATTCTCAAAGAGTCCAGCACACCCTGGAAACTTGTCTATTCAATTCAGCTCAGTGGGCTCAGCCCTGTTGGTCTTCCTACTCTCCTTCATCTGCTTTCCCAAGGCTTGATGATACTTCTGTGTGATTTTCAGAACCTGTTAGTGACCTAACAGCCTTTTTTCCTCAAGTTTTCAGAGTTTTGACAGTCAATTCTATTATCAATGCAGTGAATGTTTTGTATCAAGCTTTGGTAATTTAGGTCAAACAGAGCACTAAAAATCTTTAACAGAGCTGCTGCTGAACTTTACTAACAACAAAGGTGCTCATCTAAACCTGTTGGAATGATCTCTCACCACTGAGAGTTTGTTGAATACATGAGTTTATGTTTTCTTTAATCAATTTAACATTATAAACCTTAATAGAAAAACCCCCAATTTAACAGGCCATGACCAAGGTCACGCAGAATACCTCAGTCCAAACTTGCTGCAGGTGTTAAAAGTTGATTCTTGGACTATCTGAATGTTGAATTTAACCGTCCAGGTGTCTTCAAGTCTTCAGCTTACTTCCAACTGTCGCACTGAGAAAACCCTAAATTCCTTCTTCAACTACCAATTCCTGATTTTTTAGCAATGTGTCTCCACCCCGGCATCCACCAGCTTCGTAATCTTCAGTTTGAGAACCTCTTTCCTGAAAATCTTGCCTTATTCCACTCACTGTCATCATTTGCCATAAATTTGCATAGAGTTGCCAGAATCTCCCTCACATGATGACCATACACATGTTTCAATGATAAACTTGGCAAAAACATGTATCAAATGCGATAACTGATGTAGTTAACACCTTCGGGACGAAACCCCCCAAAAAATCGAACTGAAAAATGACTATTTTGGCAAAAACGATTTTCTTGTAGCGCGCTAGTGTAACTTTTTCTGGCTAACGCTACAAGAATCCCTGTTTTGTGATTTTTTAACCAAAACTCCAAACCAAGTGCTGTTTTTTTGGTAAATAACTTTAAGTAATGTCTTATGCTATTTCTTTAGAACCTTTTAGAAATATATGCATCCGATAAGCCCCTAAAAACCATGAAATTAATTAAATCAAGCAAAAATTAAAAAGAAAAGCTGTAAATTTAACTATAAACCTAAGGCTAAAATCAAAATATTTGAAAAGAAACCAAGGTCAAAACTTAAAAACAATAAGAAAAATCATATTTTTAAGACAAGCAAATGGTTCAAAAATAGAAAACAAAATCAGGCTATAACACTAACCATCGTGAGGTGTGGGTTAGGGAACATATTTATATAATATTTTTTAACCATTATAAATTATCACACCTTGGGGACTTCTAGCACCTTGGTTGGCTAGTTTATCAGCTAACCCATTGTTCTCCCTGAGAATGTGAAAAAATAGAACTTGAGGGGGAGAGGTTAGAAGAAGAATTTTGTCGAAAATTCTTTTACATCTGGTGGAGCCTTTATTGTAGCCATATCTCATCCTATGGATTACTTTTCTAGAATTGCTGAATACCATTAACTTTGGAATGGTTTCCCCATCAATTAGTTCCAAGCCATGATAAAGCGACAACCATTCAACTTCATTATTCATTTTTGTTCCAAGACTCTAGGCAAAGGATTTGACTATATTTCCTTTGGGATAAAAAAAATGATCCCCCTCACACCTGCCTCCCCTAGATTTCCTTTTGAGGTTCCATCGAAGAAGAAGGAATAACTTCATCTTTTTTTTCTTATTTCCTAAATCTAAAGAACCTGGGGAAATTTGGTCTAAGGGGAGTTCTGCTTTAGAAATTATTTACGCCAGCTGGATTCCTTAATGGTAAGGTCCTCAGAAACAAGGTAGAAGATGCCTTGTGAGGCCATTCTTTCAAAAACCATATTGATCACTTTGTAGGATACCCTGAGGGGATCATCCTTCTTATCATCAAAGATGAGTCTATTCCTTGCAAGCTAGATTTGCCAACAATTTTTTTTGGGTATAATGTTCCATACTCTTTGGAGAGTTGGCTTCCTCCTCAATGCTCCTGAGAAAAGAGAGTTCCATGATTCAGACAACTTCAGTTATGTCATGGAGGAGAGAACCTTCTGACTAGATTTATCAGCACATGAACCCAAACTTGTGAGGCGAAATTGCAGGACAAGAAGATGTGAGTAGCAGATTCTAAGGAAAATTTGCACAAGACACATCTAGATGGTCCTTCGATTCCCCTTTTGGTGAGGTTCTTGGCAGTTAAAATCTTATTGTGGACTAACAACTAGAAGGAGAAATTAACTTTTGGGATGCAGTTCGTGTTCCATACGTTGTTCCTTATTTTTGCAAATGGTCGATCTGGGTTGTTCTCCAAGATCCTGTAGCCTTCTTTTACAGAGTAGATACCATTACGACCCCACCCTCTGATGTCTTGAATGCGAAGGTGAGAGGGGGATTTCCCATGCATATGTGATCAAAAAAGGTCGTATTCCTGCTTTAAGTGCTATGGAGGATGTAAATATTTCCATCATTTCTAGGCAACGGAGTTATCCCAAACTAAGATGTCATACAACGTCAATAAGTTGTTCTCTTGCATCCAACTATGAGTAGCTTCAAGATTTGGGAGTGAAGATATCGAAGGATGTCCCAAGATTTTATCCATCCATATTTTAATCCTTCTACCATTTCTAGGAATCCAATGAAGAGTGTCTTTAATTAGACCAACAGAGTTTTAACAAAGGTTCCAGATGGAAGTTCCTTTTCCATCCCAGCTGCAATCAAGGCATCTTATCCTAGATTTCTTATTGTATTTTTTTCTTGATGACCTCTTTCCACCAGTCCCTATCCCCTAAAATTAATCTCCAAATAAGTTTGGATCCCAAGGCTTTGTTCATCCGCCTCGGATCTCTCAAACCTAGACCTCCTTTTGATTTGTCTTCTTTAACTATATCCCAATTCACCGGATGGAATTTTTTGCTTTGAGTTTTCCCACCCTACCAAAGAAATTTTCTAATTTCTACACTGATATTATTCATGATAGTCTTGGGAGCAAGGATCATTGAACTGGTATCGATGGGATAAGAGGCAACAATGGATTTAATGAGGGTGGTTTTCCCAACCAAGTTAAGCCATGTCATCCCCCATGATTGCACCTTATTTTTTTATTTTTTGAACAACAGGTCTCCACATTGAAGAATTGGTGCATTTCTTTGCTATGGGAACCCAACCCAAGTATTTAAAGTCTGTCCAATCATAATTGGATTTAATCTTCATGACCTGAGCAATCTCTCTTAGGGTTTTAGAATTACTATTCCATCCATATAGCCAACATTTATCCAAGTTAGCTTTATTCCCCAGTCTCGAAGAAAGAGATCAAGAGAAGAGGTGAATCTTTTGACGATATGAAGTGAAGCACTTCCCAAAAATACTGTTGGACTCCCCTAATGTAGGAGATGCCAGGTATGGTTCCATCCATTTGGAATATGTTGAGCCTTCTACTCAACGAGTCCGCTACAAGGATATAGAGGAAGGGAGACAAAGGACACCCTTGCCATATTCAACGCTTTGCTTGGAAAAAATCGGTTGGTCTACCATTCACGATATGGGATATCTAAGGAATACTGATGCAGGATTTGATTAGTCTAACAAACATAGGGGAGAATCCATATTTTTCTAGTACCAGGTAGATATATTCATGCCTGATTCTGTCAAAACCGTTTTCCAGATCGAGTTTAATGGTCGTTCTCGCTTCATGTCTCTGCTGGCTAAACTGAATTGCTTCTTGAACTAAGAGGATATTTTGGGTCAACTAACAATGAAATCACCTTGGTTAGCAGATATTAGATCAAGGATGAGTTTTTTGAGTCTGTTCGAGATCATTTTAGCAAGAATTTTGTAAGAATAATTACAAACGAAGATGGGCCTGAAGTGCTTAGTGGAGAATGGATCGAGGACCTTAGGTTAAGATCTAGGAAGGTAGAGTTTGTAGCACCACCCATTTTATCTTTATATTGCATCCATACAAGCATTCTGAGAAGATCTCTTTTGATGATATGCCAACATCTTATGTATAAGTTGATAGAGAACTCGTCTGACTTAGGGGCTTTGTCTAGGTGGAGGGACCAAACAACCATTCTAACCTATTATTTTGAAATAGGGAGGTCTAGGAATTCATTATCTTCATTCATGATTAGGGAGGGGATGTCTACACTCAAATATTCCATCTCTTCTACCGTACCATCTTCATCTACCGTATAGAGTTTCTCAAAGAAACCTCTAATATCTTTTTTGATTTCCTATTGACCTGTTAGCTTGAATCTGTTGTCCTTGATTAGCTCCATTATAGTGTTCTTCCTTCGTTGATCCTTGCACCGATTATGGAAGAATTTGGCGTTCAAATCCCCACCTTTTAGCCATAGATTTCTTGAACGCAAATGCCAATCTTCTTCCTCCTTCCTTACTAATGATTGTTTTTTCTTGTCTAATTTCTTTTCCTGATCTAAAAGGTCCTTTGTGATGACATCTTCATCCATTTTTTCCTGAAGTGTTCCCAAGTCTTCCAGGAGCTCTTTTTTTTTCCCTCCCTAGGTCTTGATAGTTTTGGGCGACCCACTTTTTAAGCTCCATTTTAACCTTTTTTAGTTTTTGCTCCCATATATAGCTAGGTGATCTCAAAATGAAAGTGTTCCAAGCATTTTTTACAACATCTAGAGCACCTTCCGATTCCAACCATAAGGGGTTGAATCTGAAAGGGAGTGGCCCCATATTTCCAATATAGGAAAGGTAGAAGGAAATAGGTTTGTGATCAGAAACAACGGATGCCAATAAGTTGGACTCCAGAATAACAGGTTTGCTTAGGAAGGAAGAACTTACTAGGATGCGATCCAACCTTGTTGTTATGTGCCCTGGGCCAATCCTTTTGTTACTCCATGTGAATTTCCTTTTTTGGGTTTGACTTCAATTAATCCCCATAGTGATAAGATGTCTTCCAATCTTTCGTCTAACATGTCCCAAACTTTAGAGCCTCCTCTTCTTTCTTTTGTTGATATAGTAAAATTAAATTCTCCTGTAATGATATAGGGAAGATGCATCTTCCCATGCCTCTAGTTCTCCAAAGTGATCTAAAAATATTATTTGCTTCTTTGATTCATGGGTCCGTAAATGTTCCCAACCTAAAAAACTTCTTTGTTGTCACCATCTTCTAATTCTACAAATAGGTAGTGCCGATTTTCCAAGGCAAAGAGCATATTATAGCATTGTTTATCCCACCATGTGAGAAGCACCCCCCTCGAAAGCTCAAGAAGTGCGAACAACTTTACCTTCACCTCTATCCCAAGTTTTGTTCATTAGATTTAGGAAGTCATACTCTTGTATTTTGGTCTCCTCGATAGCAAGGGTTGAATTAGGTTATGTGCTTTTGAACCTTTTGATAGCTTCTAACTTTTGTTTTCCTCCCAACCCTATGTCATTCCAGGAGACAAGCTTCATCATTTCTTTTGTGTTTGGGGAGGCTTGTACTTCTTTTCTTTAGCAGATCATGAGGATTGCTTCTGTGATTGGATATTTCTTACCAGAAAGTCTAAACTAGTATGTTTGTCAGCCACTTTTTCCTTGGATGTTTCTAGATCTCTTATAATCTTGTTGGTTTTCCTTCCTTCTTTTGCTTGTGGCTCAACTTCTTCTTCCTTGTTTTCAAATTTGTCTTTCGTGTGTGTTTTTTCCCTTAATATCGCAACCAATCCTCCATAACTCATTGAGGCCTTGGATCTTAATTCGGTATGATCTTGAGGGGGAAGGGTTTAGACACAATCATCTTCCTGGGCAGTTTCTTCTATGTCTACTTCACATTCTGGGTCTTTGGCAGGGTCCTTATCCTTTTCTGCATCAATGGTAGTTCCCACTTCATTATCCCCGTTTGTGAGGACTTGGTATCTGTTTTCTGAGAGTTTCTTTTTAGCCAAGGATTGCAAATGATTAGAGGTTGTTTTGTTACATTTTTTTCCTATTGACCTCGTTCCATTATTCTCCCGAGTGCTCCTCTGCCACGTTCTTCATTCTTTTCGCACAAAACCTTGTGAAATGTCTGTATTCATGGCACACTTTACATTTGAAGGGTATTTTCTCATAGTCAACAATCTGCAAATGGTTCCATCCTTCCATCGAGAGATTGATAGCCTCTAGTAGTACTTTCTCCAAGTTGACTTCAACACAAATCCCAACACAGAAGAACATTGGGGGTTTGGGATCTGATTTGTGTATATATCTCCCAGTGTATTTCCTATCACTCGAAGATCTTTGTTATTTCGACAGTGCAGTGGGAGGTATGGAAGTTTCACCCAAATTGGAACTGCAGTAGGAATATCTTTCTTGGGATTGAATGCCAAATCCCATTTATTGAGGTACATGCCCTTAGATCCCATGAAATAAGGCTCGTTTAAGAATATAAGGTCACGATATTCCTTTTTTCCAAACAGGAAGACAAAATAATCCCAACAACAAAAGATTTGTTGCACTTCTCCTTGAATAAGCGGTCTCCATTTTTTGCTTAACCATGATTCGATAGCGCAGGGGGAAGGTAGATCCCAATGAAGAGATCGACAAGCCCTTTCTCAGTCAGAGTGACTTCCTTGCGTTTGGAAGCAAATGAGGAGAGATTGACATAAGGAACTTTTGTCCTCTTAACAAACCTTGAATTCAAAGCGTGAGAGGTGCTTGGAGGGTGTTGGGACGCCATGATTCTTCTGAAACAGTCTTCAAGACAGACGCAACTTCCATCTAGATTCAGATTAGTAGGATCCATCAATGGAGACAGCTTAGGGCCTGGCCCTAAGTAGAGCGAGAGGTCGCAGAAACCCTAGTGGGAGCTCGCAAAAAATCTCTTCTATTTTTATGTTTTTCCTTCTTATTGATCACCAACATGTGATTTCACTTATTATCATTTTACTTAATTAAAATTGATGAATATTTTCGCAATATTAGTAATAATAACTATGAAAGAAAACAATATTGTGGTCTCATATAACTTGCATTGAACTTCATAAGATCACATGTTAAAGAATATTTTATAGTTGATAGTTTTTTAATTACTTATGGTTTCTTTTAATATGCACGTTAATCAATTCCATATTGATCACATGTTTTGATTGTGTATTTCGTTCATTTAAAAAAATTGAAATAATACTTAATTTCACATACATAATATATTTGATTGTTTCAATGATCGATTGTAAGTAAAGGAATGTATTATGTCACATGGACTCTATAATTTATCAATCTCTTAATGTTTAACAATGGGTTTATTATTTTGGTTGGACAAGCTTTGAAGGTATGTTGGTGATATTTCTTCTTATATTTATATATGTTATATGGTTTTTTGAAATTCTATTAAATATATAAATGTGATCAAATATTTGGTCAAATGCCAAAATTTGATAAAAATAGGAGTTATGAGGGAGTAGAGTCATTACCTCATCTGCATCTGTCATATAACCACCCATTTCGCTAAACTCTTTTTTTGTATACAACCATCAACATTTGATTGCACATTGACAGAAATAGTTGCATCTTAATTTTAGAACTGAACGAAAAATTATTTGTCACCCTACAACAAGATGTATAATTGCATTGAATTTTGCCATACCTAGAGTTTGGAATTAGTTCTCGGTCTTTCATTACATCCTCTTTAATACAATACAACCACACTAGCACTTTATATAAAATTCATAGAGAGAAAGTTTCCTACAAAAAACATCTTCATTATATTCTTTACCAATTATCTTGGTATTGGAACTGGAATTCTTTCACAATCAACTACCAAATGACCCACATTCCCATAAAGGAAGCATTTTTCTTGTTGATAAGGGAAAGTGATGACCTGTATCAATCCACAAGTATATATTATGAGGCAGAGTTATCTCTTACATACTATTCCTAAGATATATGAAAATAAATAACATTGTCTATGTTACAAATAAGTCACAAAATATTGACCTCTCTTAAAATTGAGAAGTCGATTTCATGAGTTGCTAATGCCAACATAATTAAATCCACATCCCAGAGTTGCAAAAGGGACCTTTTAAGTAATCAAAGGCATATATAAAAGTATTATACTATCGTTATGAGCTAAATTAAGAGACACCATAAATCTTAGTAAAATATCAAACAATTAACATAGAATAACAACATGCTAGCTTCAAGCAACACCATTCGTTCAGAAACCATAGTACTTAGTATTTAATAAACTATACAAGCAATGTTTGATATTTGGATTGAAACCATGGAGGTTTCCTTGGAGATGTATGTAGGGCAATTTTTTTGTGTCCCCCCTCACCAAGAACATTTGCATTAGAAAGTATTACCTTCTAGATTAAATAAAAATAACACTTTAGTGCATAAATCAGAGGAAAAATGCAGACATGAATTACAAATATATGAATATGTCATAAAAGAGCAAAACAAGATTACAAGAAATTAGCAATTTTACCTTCCTAACAAAGATGAAAGTTGCTTTCAAGACTCTAGGGTAACATATCAAAACTGTGCTGGAAAATGAAGGATCACACAAACCACTTTATAATTTAATGGATTTGTGTTATCATGGACAATCGGATTTTAGTTTCTTATCTCAAGCTAATAAGTTTACCTTTTCTTTGAAAGGGTATGCATACTGGCATTATACACATGATTCCTTGGTTTATCCATTTTCATTTCTTTAAGCAAAACAATTTCTCATTCTAATTAGCTTGTTATTCCTTTGAAAACAATAATTAAAAGAAAACAATGGAAACCAAACCACAAGTGTATGCCTAAAAGGGGTGAAAGTAAAAGTTGTATGAACTAATTTTTTTCTTCTTATTTTGGGATGTATCACTCTTTTTTTTAATAGTTGAACCTCACTCAAAATTAACAATAGAAGACAGTGTCCCCAATAGAAAAAGACCATTTCACTGTCAACTTTTCAAACTCTCCACATGAAGATCCATAAGGCATGCATTAATGCATTTGTGTGGAAAAAAGTATAGAGTTATTTTCATACTACATAGTCTCCTTCTGTAAGCACAAATCCCAAAAATATTTCAGACTCTCTCGTAAGATCCACGAAACAAAGATAGATGTCATTTCTTAGAACAATAATATTTAGAAAAGAAAAAAAAGGTCATTCATAGAAATAGTAATCTCCCCCCAAAACAACAAGATATACAAAAAAAAGGCCATTCCTAGATTCCATGGTAAGATCCAAAAATTAGTTTCCATACAAAACATAATAAACCAGTGACCCATAGAGGAAATTCAAACTAGTCAATACTTCATTGCTGCAACACAGAGCATAAAAAAAATATTTTAGATGGGTTATGTATTTGCTACCTTGAAGTACCTCATAGTGGCCCTTTCTATCTATGAAACCAAAATCTTCCTATTCAACGTAAAAAAAATAGGGTTAGACTGGTTTGTTAAAAAACTAATGCATTAGTTTTGACCTACTTCCCATAGGAGAGAACTACATATCCAATAAAAACAACTAATATCAATAATTGGAGTAGAGCCTTAAGAATCTATATGTGAATCCACAGTCACTACCAAATCATGGCACCAATGAAACAAAACCAAAACCACATATATTTTTATGAGAAGAGAAACCAAAGCACTACTGGTATGTATTTTAACGTATGAAAGTCTTAAAAAGAAAGCAACACCCATAACCCACCATAACATATTGCATCCATATTCTAACAATGCACCAAAAGATAAAAATGGTCTATGCTCGGAACACAAGGCAAATGCAAAGTACATACACAAGTCCTATTTTGGAAACCGTAAAGAAAAAAATGCTAAAAGGGCAACTCAAAGTGGCTGTAAATTAGGTTTGATCCATGCCATCTTTTTCCAAAATCTGCTTAAGATATCATTGGGAGGTAAAACAACTGAATCCTCTCTACTATCTTACCCAACCGCCAATAATATGAGAAACAACAAATTCTAACACCCAAATGAGATAAAAAAAAATAACCGAGAAGGGAAGGATAACATCTGCTTAGTTCAGTGGGGTTGTCGACATACAACTCTGAGATGAGCTGTAATCCATTTTGTTTAGCTTGAAATCTTAAAATCATCACTGCAACCATTTATAAAACAAGGAGTATGACGTTCCATTCCTAAGACAAAGGCATCTGCACAACAAATAGAGATTAGCATAAGAGTTTAATACGCTGAAAAATTCTTCTCGGAGCCAAGTCCTCATAGGGACCCATAACACCACAATGAACAATGAACAAAGCATACAACTTTCATAGAGAGTTAACTCCAAAACCAAAACTGCAGCTAACAAATGTTTGATGGTACTTCCTTTCTCATTCAATGCACCTTACAAAACTAGTGCCAAGTAGTGCTTCTGCATTATGTAAAATAAAAATGGGTTTCAATTCAGAAAGGCTAGAAGCATAAGCTCGATGCTGAGCTCCAAGTGCGAGATTGCAAACCTGCCAAGGCAACCCTACCCCTATGCTTGCCTATTGTCAACTATACTATCCACTAGAAACAAATATTTAGATGTTAACATTTACAAGTCTAAAAACATCTTCTATTTTTCTTTTCTTTTTCTTTTTCTTATTTTGTGTTAATGAAAAAAATGATCTTCAAACACTTTCTACCAATAAAATTTACACATTTATTAAAATATTCTATTAAATAAATAGAAAAAAATTAGATAGATTCTTTCAACATTAAATAAACTATAGGAAAGTTTTAGAAATATTTCTCAACCAGGTAAATTAAGAGTAGAAAGCGAAGCATATAATCTATGCATATGGCAAGGACTAAAAAACAATGCATATTAAAAGTAAGAACGATATTACAACACTTTCGATTCTCTTATCTACTAAGAATTTCATACATAAACATTAAAAATGTTAATTTTATTTTATAAAGTACCTATCCCTTTAAGTTCGAACCCTTTCATGCCTACCCAAACTATAAGATCGATCCACCCATAGAGCAAATTGTTTGACACAGAGCGAAGGGCCGCACTTGCATTCCGGGGAGGGTATTAGGCATGGGTAAGTTCTGATTCTAGGTTTTTTTTGAATGTTTAATGGTGTATTTTGGATTGTTTTTGTTTGTATTTCGCATAGCAGAAGGGTTTCGTTGAGCTGAATGGGTTTAGGGTTTTCCCCCTTTTACAGCCCTCTGTTATTGTGATGGGTTTTCAGGGTTATCTGATCAATTGGACATGTTTACATTGTTTTGCTTTTGGATTCTAAATTAAAAATGCCATTGTTTGGACTGTTTTTGGGGTGTTGGCTTTGTTATAATTGGATCTGGAAGGTTTTAAAAAATATGTTGGTGGGTTGAGGTACAGGGGCTTATAAGTACGTTGAGGAGCTATGGAAGAAGAAATAGTCGGATGTAATCAGATTTTTGCAGTGAGTGAGGTACTGGGAATTTCGTCAGCTTCCTGGTATAGTAAGGGTAACAAGGCCCAGCAGGCCCGACAAAGCTCGACGTCTCGGCTACAAGGCCAAGCAAGTAAAGCTTCTAATTTTATGCTAATTTTAATTTTTAAGAGCTGGTTATTTATCTAATCTGTATAGATCAGGCTGTTATCAAGAATGAAATATAAATTGCAGTGTGAATGGGTTAAGTTTATTGATTGGTGGCTATAGCAAGCCGCGTAAAGTAATCAATAAATCTATAAGTTTGGCTGTGCTCTGATAAGCAATATACCAGGATCAAGGCATATTGTCTAGGTTATATGAAAATTAGGTCTTGAACTACATCTTTTATCATTATAATTTAGAAGTAGCTTTACATCAAGCAAGTTGTTAGAATTTACTCCGTGTCCGCATACAATGCGTGGTTGATTGGTTGAACTTTTCCGAGAATATGAACTGGATTGCGGTGGCCCTGGCACTGCTCTGCCATAAGTATATTTGGTTATGCCCTTTTTATTGGTTCCTTGCTTTATTGCAGCATTCATAACATATGTAGAATTTTCCCTTGTCATTCTCGCTCTTTTTACTTTTGTTCCAAGCCCCACATTGTCGCTGCGGGTTCGTCAGTACGTGAAGTCAAAGTGTGCTGTGATATTGTCTCAGTCATACTTCTCACAGCTTTATCACTGAAGATTGAGAAGCTGGTCGTGATTGGCCAGGCCATTTTATCTTGAATATTCCTTGTCTCAAAGCCACCAATAGCTTTTGGCTGTGCCAAAGATGAGTTAGCAATGCTTGGGCTTGATACCTAAATCTCTACCTTTGATTTTTGGAGCTCCGATGACTATGAAACAGACATTGGCATGCAGAACCGGCCAAGAGGAAATTGCCTTGACAAATATATTGGTAAATACTAATGATGACTAAGGAATCAGCAAACTACTGTCCATTCATCTTTCATTCATGGGATATTGAATCTTTAGTAGATTTGTTTAGAAAATATAGAAAAATAAGTGAATCCAAAAAGGGTAAAAACTGAAAAGGTAAAAAATGGTATGTAGAATGACATATAACCCTAAATGCGCTGGATGAATTGCTTGCTAAAAATGAAGGAACATGTCTTGATTAAACTTCATGTTGAAAATCAATATGTTTGGGCTGATATCAAGTTTCAGTTATGTTATCCAACTTTTTGTACCCTAAGTTGGGTTACCTGAGGAGCCGCCGGTTGACAGACTTGTTCAAAGTATGATTCCAGTGTATCAGTTGATCCGTCTGCTTGTCTAGCCAATATTGGCTAGTCACTTTTTTATTTGAATAATTTTGACCATGGCCCCGCGGGGTTTGTAATAAAATGTGCTAGTAGGATATTTTTGAGTGGTTCGGTCCCCTAAGACGTAGAATTGCAAATAGGGTATTCCAGGGAATTTTTTGCCCCTGACAATTATGCTTTGCCTTCAGCCGAGTATAATTGACGAGGTTTTCTCCCGCTTCCTCCAAAGCTGGAATGCCCGATGTTGAATTCTGGGCCTTGGGGGGTTATTAGAGCCCAACTGAGTGTTATAAGCCTACTAGACATTATTTAGATAGATCATGGTCATGTCCTAAGTCATCTGGACACATAAAAAAAAATTCGAAAAAATCTTTTTTCGAACAGTGAAAAATTATTTTTTAATTTTTATTACTTTTCCTAAGTTTTTTTTTGGGTTAATTTTTCCATAAATTAAATGGAAAAAACCCGTTCGTGAGCCGGACTCAGAATTCAGTGATTGAAGGCTCTAACCTTAAGCCAAAAATCATTCTTGATCAGCCATCCAGTCAGAACCAACTTTTAAATCAGCAATCAGACACATAATGCCTTTTTACTCAAAAAAGTCAGTTTTGAGTAAAAAATGATTTTTAGTAAAAAAAAAATGATTTTTATTAAAAAATGATTTTTATTAAAAAAAATGATTATTTTGGAGAAAACTAAAACTCTCCAAATTAATCCAAATTTGGTAAAGTAAAAGGCTAAATGACATCTCATGGAACACTTATGATGATTGGAGTTATCATAACTCAGCTTCAGTCATCATTAAGAGAGCAATTAATTTATTATCAGTTATCAGACATGTCATCTCCAGCTAAAGATGAGATGGAGAGCACTCATTGGTCTGGTGATTTGATCGAGGTGAAGACTAAAGCTTGCACCATCAGTGGGCTTCCCAAACCTAATGGAGGCTCCAGCCAGACCTAAGGTTGAGCTTACCTACATCACACATGTGGGCTCATCCTTGGCTTGTTTTCAGTGCACAGGTTTGGAGTGGGGGCGCCTTGCCTGGGTGGAGGCCTCCCCTCACTCCCGGTTCTCCAGTTTAGGTCTGGGCTGTTTGTTAGGTGGCTAAGCTGGTTAGGGTTGGTTTTTTGGTTTTAGGGTTTTAGCACTCTCTCATTTGTTAAATAGTGGCTCTTTCAGCTCTATTGGGATGGAGATTTTGGGTATGAACACTCTGCCAAAATTATTGTAATATTTGTTTAAAGATTGGAATAAAGTTGTGACTTTGGAGGTCTCTGTATGAGCTATTGGAATTGTGGATTCACACCGTCTTTTGGTGATATCTCTCTTACCCTTCTCTTTTTCAATTATTAAATCATTATTCAATATATACTCTCGAAGGGCTAACAATCTAGTTTATGAGTATTTTGTTCGGATTTAATTTTGTTTTCAAGGGTTTTGCAGAGATCATCAAAGGTGAAGGACAAGCTTAAAGATCAGGCTCTTCTTCATGAACCGGTGGTTATTTTCATCTGATTCCTTCGTTTTGCAGGTTCTCCTAAGCGCTTCTCAATCCAAGAAAGAAAGACAACAGTCAGGGTTTCTCCTTCCTTCCATCAACAAAGATTAAACAATTCTACTGGTTACTTTGATTGCTACAAGTGGATCTCTATTTTCAAGGTTCTATCTTACCTCTTTTCCACTTTTGTAGAAGTTATCAAGTCATTCAAATATTTATTTTATTTTAAGCTTGCTTGGCTTCTACTAAGATAGATCTAGGCTTTCTAGCCTTAGATCTACTTTTTCAAAGCTAGATCCATTTTTCTAAAAGTCCATTTTTAAAGATCTAGTTTCATTTCCTTTTTTAAATCCAGCCTTCTTTTTGCCTTGGAAAACGTGCACGAGTTTTCTCGAAAAACGTGCAAATTTTCCATTTTTTGGGCTTGCTGGTTTTCTGTATTTTTCATTAATTCTAAATTCTGGAAATTCATTAAAAAATCAGAAATTTTCCAAAAATTTTCAAAAATTTTAATTTTTTTAATTTTTTGACTTTTTCTCGAAAAGCGTGCCATTTCAAGCTCGCTGTTTTTTGGGCTGGTTTTTGACTTTTTTCTGTTAATTCTCAATTCTGGAAATGCATTAAAAAATCAGAAAATTTTCAAAATTTCTCGAAAATTTTCAAAATTTCTCGAAAATTTTCAAAATTTCTCAAAAATTTTATTTTTTTTTTAATTTTTTGACTTTTTCTCGAAAAGCGTGCCATTCTGTACTTGCTGTTTTTTTTACTGATTTTCTGCAATTTTCTGCTAATTTCCAGATTCTGGAAATTAGCCTAAAATGTTAAAAAGTCTTTAATTTTAAATTTGCAAAAAATCCCAAATCGTTTCGCCAAAAATCGTGCATTTTACATTAAAAACGGTGAGTTTGCCTGATCCTTTCCAAGTTTTGATTTTGGGTCTCATTCCATTGTTTTGATCTTCTGTTTCATCTCATAAGGCACTTGTCTTCTCATCCACTTAATTTTTTCGAATAATAGGTTAAATTTGATTTCCTAACACTCTCACTAGTCCTTGTTTAGAGCTCTTATCCACAGGTGAACCAAAAGTGAAACCAAACAAGAAAGAGCAAGCAGAGCTGGATCCAAAGCCAAAAAAGAAGTCATTCTCCTTTGTACAAACTCATAAGAGTTTTTTATTTTTACTTAAGTTACCTCTCAAATTCCTGACAAGGATTAAGTTCCAAAGGCATTTGTAATTCATTAATAAAACACGGCTAAGTGGGATAGGGCCTCCCATACTTGATGTTTCTTCCCCATTTGGGGAAGAGTGTTTTTTGTTCTTAGCTTAGATTTATTTCGGGTACTTAGAGTAGTTTCATTTTTTTTTTGCAAAGTAGATACTAATTGTTAGATTAGCCCATTTTGTTTCATTAACTAGGTTCATTACTTCATCTTTTAATTTTTGGTATCTTTCATAAGTAATTCAACTGTTTAAAGTAGAAATCTCTTGAATCTCACTTTGTAGATCAAGAGTGCTCTCTATCGGAGAGCATTCCCACTGCATATCCTTGCATCAAGCATATAGATTAGCTAAGTCTCTTGAACCACTGTCATAAGACGAGGTCAAGAGCGCTCTCTGTCGGAGAGTTTTAATTAATTAACTTAATAAAATTCGCAACTCACATCCCTTTAATTAATTAACCCCCTTCCCCCTTTGCCGGAGTATGCTCTGACCGATCTTCGATCGGAATATCCAGAAATGGCATTGGATCTCTAAACCCCACAAGAGGAACTTAACTAAAACTTTTCCCCATAACCAATGCACCGGCGTTGTTCGATAAATACCGAGGCATG
>LPNX010832519.1:387044-411052 GCA_001517045.1 Pseudotsuga menziesii
CAAGTTACAAGGGGTGAATTAGATTAAGAGTTTATTGGTCCGTGCCATATCCTCAGAATTGCATATACATTCCATACTGAGTTCTAAACCAAAAACTTGGAATAGTTATTTTTTGCTGCTACTGAATCAATGTCCTTTGAGTTTGCACTAATGCACAAAACCCCACACTTTGCAATGGTTATGAGGGAAAATCACTAATAATTTTCTCATTGAACCTTAAAAAGGCTGGCAATATTAGTTATGTAACTACTATGGACTCCTACATTGACCAACAACAAACAATAATTGTTTTTGTCTACCCATGGTGAAGACTTACTAAAAGAGTGGGTGGGACTCGAGAGAAAAATTCCTGGATAAGATGGATTTCTTGGACATAGAGAAGACCAAGAAGAAACTCTAAAAGGCTGCTAATTTGGTATGTTTGCTATGTGAAAGTGCATAAAGCCCATGGATGTTTGCGAAACCATTGAAGGAAACTATACATTTGATTGTGTAGAGGAGACTGATGCTTTTAAAATTCCAAGATGAAATGGGAGAAAACTTGGTAGAAGGCGTTGGTAACTATAAATGAAGAATTATCACAAAGTAAATTGGATAATGAAGATTGTATCTGGGACTTGATGCAATTGCCAAGTTACTGTGTGCATGATTATCACTAAGAGTGCATCCTTGGATAATTTGGTAAGTGCTAAGATTGTTGAAAAGCTAAACCTGGGTTGTTTTCTTAATTTGAATCCTTATTAACTATCATGCTGGGGTTGTTTTGATTGTTAAAATCCAAGATGAGATAGGAGAAAACTTTACAGAAGATGTTGGTAATTATAAATAAAGAATACTCATAGAGTAAAATGGAGAGTGAACATTGTATGTAGTAGGATTGGGTGCAATTGCCAAGATATTGAGTGCAAGATTATCATTGATAGTGCATTCTTGGACAACTTGGTAAGTGCTAAAATTGTTGAAAAGTTGAACCTAAGTTGTTTTTCTAACTTGAATTTGCTATTAAATATCATGCTTTCAAAATTGTCAAAAGTTGTTGGTGAATCAATTGAGTTTCAACTTTTTTTTTCTTTAGTATTGTTCCACATGAAGACAAAGCTTTTGTGACGTAGTTCCCATTGATGTAGACTAGTAGTTTGTCAAGAAATTCTTGCATTATTGAGAACTTGATATGTATGAGGTTTGGGTCAAAGACAAAATGCACCTCATGTAAGACCTTGAGGAAAGAGGAGAAGCAATGCATATCTATTTAGTCGGTAATGCTATTGGCTTGAAAAGAGTTTCAATGAGTTGCAAAAGAGAAAGAGGTGTGTTACTTGTTCTTAATGGTTAATTTAGCTATGGATAAATGAGATACTGTGCCAACTTAGATCCAAAATTTATTGTAGGAATACATGCACATTACGCCTCAAAATTATTGGTTCATTTGCTACTAGAGTGGAATTAAGAACTACATTGAGTTGATGTCATGGTCAAAGATAACACATTAAGGGGCAGATTGATTGAGTGTGCAAATGTATAAGAATATGAAAAAGTGAATTAAAAAGCTTTTGTATGGAGGATTCATTAGGGAAAGCATGAGTCTGTGTGATTCTAACTTTGTTAGTGCCAAAGAAGGAAGGTAAGTGGTGATTGTGCATAGATACTAGATCTTTGAATTAGGTTACAGTTAAGTACCATTGCCCATACCCAAACAAAAGATATTTTGAACTGTTTTTGAGGAGCAAATAACTTATCTATTTTAGGCCATTTGAGCTTCAAATGCTCTAGGGGAATACATTGGCAAGTTTGTAATTTAAATTATAAGATCTAAATTTCTTTAAGTTGATGCACATCTAAAATTAGCTTTCCAATTATAGGAGAGTTTGTAATTTTTGAAAGGGTAAGTTCTACAAGGAAAATTTAGAGACATTGTGATCTTTGGCGAAGTCTTAAGATTGGTGTGGAACAAAATGAAGGCAATACTTGACTAGCCTACAAACCAAAGCTATGTTGTGCGAGTTTTTGGAAGGCAATACTTGACTAGCCTACAAATCAAAGCTATGTTGTGTGAGTTTTTGGAAGGGGAGTGTGGGTAGGGATTTTGGGAATGGCTAGATGTTCCCTTAAATTTCTATTGACTAATTTTTCTATATAATTATGAATCTCCACCACCCCTCAAAAAAAATTCCCACAAAAACACACCTAGAAGTTTTAAAAGTTAAAAACGATACATCATACATGATATATACTATTGACTTTTCATGATTCCATTACTATCAAAAGGTAAAATGAAAGTCTAAAGTGATCAGTCTAGAAACGATCAACATATTTAATCAAATTGAGCATGTACACAGTCCAAATGGAAAAATGCTTTAAACAGTATATAGTCCAAAGTGACAAGATGTTGATAATATATGCTCAACTATTGAACCTTTTAATTATGATTTTGTTTGCCTCAGAGTATGCTCCAGGGATTTGATATCTCTCTTGATAAACCAATGGCATGGCTTCACTCCTTGCGTAGGCTTTCATAAATGATGAACTAGGTTGATGTTAGGAACCCTAAAACAATGACCACAAACTTCAAATACTGCATAACCATCTCTTGTAACCTTGAGTCTAGGATTGATTTTGGTAGCAACCTTCTCTAGTCTCTCTCCATCATGAAAAGTACAAAATCCTATAAAGCAAAATGAAAATAACTGTATGATATTCGATATACACATGAAGAAAATGACTGAAAGAAGGGGTGTTTTGTCTTTGTGGTCATAGGGATAGGGTTTTCTTGGTCATAGGGAGAGGGTTTTCTTTCATTTATTTTACTGCTTTTAGCTATTTTTGGGTTTATTATCCAAGTTGCCCCAATCATAATTGGGTTGGTGCCAAAACTGTCTTGTTATAGTGTTGCTTTGTGACCCAACTAGTAGAAGGAATGCGAAAAAAATCCCATAACACTCCCTTTTTGAGTAGGAAGCCAATTAAAAACAGTGGAAATGTTCTCAACGTTTTCAATCCCATTCCCTTCCAAGAAGGGGAATGTTCCTTGAAATGTTGGAGCTTGAGGAACAGGTCCCCCATGATCTCTCTGTTTGTGTCCTACATAAATTGTTAGAGTTGATGTGTAAATACTAGCACAATATGAGCATGGAATCTATATATAATTATACTAATCTACTTTCATGAAAAAAATGCCCAGAATTCTAATTATTCTAGTTTTTTCTTGATTTTTTTCAACATGGGATTTAAGTCATTGTGTTGGAAATTGATAGAGAGACTGTTTCTTGAAATAATCAAAAGTTTGATTATAGACGACTTTCCTAGAAGTCTACAATTTTAGAAAATCTTGTTTCATTGTAAATGGCGGTTTATTGACCCTTCGATGGGATGCTAGTTGACAAGAGTAGAGATGATGGGGTTATGAGTGATAAGATTCACGCACGCTTCAGGACAAGGCAAACATCATGAGAAGCAAAGTAGGGGAGGCTTTAATCTTTCTCCATTGCACCAAGCAGATATGCCATTCCTCCAAATAGTATCACAATATAAGTATGGATCTAGATATAAATATACTATTCTACCTTAATGAAAAAATGCCCAAAATTCTAATTAGTCCATCTTTTCTCGATCTGATTCAAACTCTTTGCTCTTTTGCCTCACCAATATGTTGCCAATTTCGAGTCTGATAACATTGGGGAAGATAGATTAACCATTTCCTGAGAAGAACACATTGTACAGAGAAGATTTCAAGGTCACAAGCTCTAGAGATTTGTCAACTTTCCATCTGATTGCTTTACTTTACACTTCTTTAGTTTCCTAGTTCCCAAGAGGAATTGGTTCCACTGGTAACCTGATATTGTTAATAGGAACAAGATTTACCTCCATGAAAGCAATGAAGTTAGCAGATTGTAGATTCATTGGCGGATGTACATCGCAGCCTTCATCCTTAGTCAAGGAAGACTGTAGAGTATCTGCATGGTACACCAGTAAATTGAGATGTAGATGCAAATATCCTATATTGAAGAATGAGGAGCCTACTATGGATGGGCTTGGTTGGCATATCACTAAATGTCATAGAGGATTATGACATTGATAGTGATCACTGTACTTGATGATGAAGTCTGAACCTTTCTGTGATCATTATTACTAATGAGGAAATCCATGATATATTTAAATATGTGCCTAAAATATTTGCATGTTTGGTTTTATCTACTCACCATATATATTTTTTTCATTTGTGGTTCACCTACCTCCCAGCGATGCTTTCTACGTCCACGGGAACAAGTCATAGGGGGCCCACCCAAAAGGGACTCACCCCATTCTCTCTGATTACAGAGCTAACTCGATGGGGACATCAAGTGAGGCCCTTATATAGCAATGTATAGCCACCAGGGGATTTGACCCCAATACCCTTCTGCTCACAACTTACAGCACTCGACCACTTGAGCTAGCCTACCGGGCTATCCACTCATCATATATGTTATTATATATAAACAAATATATTGTTTATTTATAAACTATTTTCTATTGTTTCAATGTTTTATTACTCTCCCCCGCTTTCTTTTCTGTTGAAAATTGGGTGTATCATCACTGTCTTTTACCCCTCATCCTTGAACCGTGGGGTGAGATACATTGTAGGTTCTTATGATTCATTAAATATTTCTTTACTTGACATCAGTGAGGAGGTTACAATGTTAGGCGATTCTGACTTGGGTCAGCAGGAGTGGGTCTTAGCACTGGATCTCACTGAGAGGAAAATAAAATCCTGACGCTTAAAAGATCCGAGGCTAGATCGATCTATGATCACTTATTTATTACCCACACATACGCGCACACTTGACAAAGCATATCTCTTGCACCCCTGACTTTTAGATCTCTCTTCTCTGTGCAATATGGAACTCCTGTCTATGCGTGCAGATAAAATATGAAGGCTTATTGTTTTAAAACAGAATGGTTCATCTCTTTTCACCAATTCATTTGCTTGATGTTTTGTTGCCTGCAATGGTTGTGCAGGGTTATGTTGTTTACCGAATCAGAGTCAGGCGTGGAGGTAGAAAGAGACCCGTGCCTAAAGGTATTGTTTATGGTAAGCCCAAGAATCAGGGTATTACCCAGCTCAAGTTCCAGCGCAGCTTGAGATCTGTGGCAGAGGAGCGCGCTGGTCGAAAGTTGGGGGGACTAAGAGTTCTGAACTCCTACTGGATAAACCAGGTTTGTTTTAAGAGGTCTAAATATTATCTGATTAGGATAGCTGTTCCAAGCTGTCTTTTTGCCTTTCCGTAGCAGTCTGCTGCTGCTGAAGGTTTGCTACTTGTATCATTATTTACATTCGGTCTCGTTCACATATTAACTTTTCAATTTGTTTGTTATTCTGATAGTGGTTCGGTTTTATCTTACTGTTGCCTCTGCATTTCAGGATTCAACTTACAAGTATTTTGAAATAATCCTTGTTGATCAAGCACACACTGCTATCAGGAATGATCCTAGAATAAATTGGATATGCAATGCTGTTCACAAGCACAGAGAACTGAGGGGGCTAACATCTGCCGGAAAGAAATACAGAGGTCTTCGAGGAAGGGGCCACCTTTACCACAAGGCTCGCCCTTCCAAACGTGGAACATGGAAGAGAAATAACTCTCTCTCTCTTCGACGTTATCGATAGAATTGAGGCCTGGGAGAGTGCACTATTTGCGAACTTTGTTGGAGCTTATTGCTTTAACTTACTGTTTTCAAAGTATTATTTCCAGTTTTTAGTCTAGACGTGTGGCATAGTTTTGTTGAACCTCATAGTTATTAAAATTTTCTCTGGTGGATCGAACTGAATTAAATTCCATTGGTTGCTTTAGCTTAATTTTGTGGAGCTTAATTCAATACATAACGATAGACTCAACGTAAGCTCTTTCACCATCCTGTCGGTAATTTGGTTGTAACCTAATAATAATTTAGTTCAAGGTCTATGAAGTATATTTGTTCTTATTTAAGCATGTTGTTTTGCAAGGGCTTGTACTGAGTGTTTTTCTGCCATTTGTGGTTTATAGTAGGTGAAGGATTGTTTGATTTGCTATATGGATCGGGGTATCAGTGCAGGCCAGGCTGCCTCATCCTAAATATAGCTTGTGCTACACTCATTTTTAGTCTTGCTTTCAGTTATTTATAGTTTGAATCACTAGTAACTTTGGTGATCAATACGCACCAAGTCGTAGGGTATTTACTCCAGTGTGGCAGTATATGCCCCAATGGATATCTACACCTAGACATCCAACAGTGCATATACACGTGTAGAGTGCAGTAAATGCTCTGCATCTTGGTGCACAAGGCTTTGCCATTAGCGTCCATCATTCTATTTTTGGTAGCTGACACTGGTTGCACTGAGAGAAGCGAGTTGGTGCTCTCCAGCCCAGTATGAGAGAGATGCTGTCACGTAGCTTCAATAAAATAATAATAAATTTTATACCCAACACGTCGGCCTACACAAAATTTAAATTAATAATGAAAAAATAAAATTTTAATTATTCCCCAAAAACAATGTCAGCCACACAAACAACCCAATATGGGTATATGTTGTAATGTTCCTACCTAACAAAATAATAATAAATTAATTAATTAATAATCCACAAAAAAATGTTGAAACCATGTGCAAGACCTCCTAAACAACCCATGGTTTTATTGTACATGGTTCAGTAGGCTTTGCAAATGATTTTAAAACCATGTGCAAAGCCTCCTAAACAACCTATGGTTTTGTTGTATATGGTTTAGGAGAACTTTACACATGGTTTTAAAACCATGTATGAGGTAGATGTTTTGAATACTAATATACTTTAATTACTTTAATTTATTCAATAAGTAAGAACCATATTAACATGATGATCTACTTGAAGTTATATTTATGACAGTGTTAAAATGTAGGTAATCTTTAGGTTTGAAACAATTTTATATTTTCATTTATGATGGTATTACAAGGTTCTAAATAAGAGTTTTTTAATTATGGAACTATAAAATATGAGTATTAAAATATGGTTTTTTAATATTTAATCATTTATAATAATAAAAAATGTATATCAATAAGTTTAAAATAAATTGAAAACAGTCATTTTATGAAATAGTATAATATTATAAGTAGGCTTTGCAAATGGTTTTAAAACCATGTTGAAGGCATCCTAAACAACCCATGGTTTTATTGTATATGGTTTAGGAGGGCTTTGCAAATGATTTTAAAACCATGTGCAAAGCCTTCTAAACAATCCACGGTTTTAT
This sequence comes from Pseudotsuga menziesii, assembly GCA_001517045.1. Lineage (NCBI taxonomy): Eukaryota > Viridiplantae > Streptophyta > Pinopsida > Pinales > Pinaceae > Pseudotsuga > Pseudotsuga menziesii. The sequence continues at coordinate 394,278 of LPNX010832519.1, forward strand.
TAATAAAAAATAATAAAAAATGTATATCAATAAGTTTAGAATAAATTGAAAATATAGTCATTTTATGAAATAGTATAATATTATAAGTAGGCTTTGCAAATGGTTTTAAAACCATGTTCAAGGCTTCCTAAATAACCCATGGTTTTATTATACATGGTTTAGGAGGGCTTTGCAAATGATTTTAAAACCATGTGCAAAGTCTTCTAAACAATCCATGGTTTTGTTGTATACGGTTTAGGAAAACCTTACACATCGTTTTTAAAACCATGTATGAGGTAGATGTTTTGAATACTAATATACTTTAATTACTTTAATTTATTCAATAAGTAAGAACCATATTTTAACATGATGATCTACTTTTTTTCAGAGGAAAAAATACCAGTCTTTGATATTCATATGAATCAAAAGACATCATTTACATATCAACATGATGACTGATAAATGTAGATCCATCACATGCAGACATAAAATGACAATACAGAACAGCAATACCAGAAGAAAAAGTCTGATCATAGCAGACTTTCTTCATCATCCCTGATTGATTAGGTCAGAAGATGCTGAGCAATATCGAAGGTGAACTTCAAAGAAGACAAATCAGAGCAAGACATCCTGGCAGAAAGGACTCAAACAGTACAAAATAGAAATAACCCATCAACTGCTCAAAACCATAAGCTGAATAAAAGAGAGAATCAACTGCTCAAAAAAGATCAAGATTGCCATGATTTATAACCAAACCATCCGTGATTTCTGTAAAAGAACCAAATCCCATGTCCAAACTCAGAGCTTGTTTTGAGAGTTCATCTGCCAGCTTGTTATGCTCACGAAATGTGTGTTTGAAGATCATCGGAGGGGCCAATTGAAGCATAAATCTTATGTCTTTACACCAATGCATCAAAGAAGGAACATCAAGTGCATAATTTTTGTTAAGCCAATAAATTATAACCATGGAATCACCATAAATCAGCTGTATAGGAATTCCCATCAATAAATTGACTCTAAGAATTGCCCAAAAAGCCAATAACTCTGCTCTGGTATTCGTGCTTCTTCCACAACCCATAGAAAAACTGAAGTAGTGAGAATCATTGATATAAATCACAAACCCTGAGCCACCTAATTTCTCTGCAGCAGCTCCATCGAAGAATTCAACATGATGATCTACTTGAAGTTATATTTATGACAGTATTAAAATATAGGTAATCTTTAGGTTTGAAACAATTTTATATTTTCATTTATGATGGTATTACAAGGTTTTAAATAAGGGTTTTTAAATTATGGAACTATAAAATATGAGTATTAAAATATGGTTTTTTAATATTTAATCATTTATAATAATAAAAAATAATAAAAAATGTATATCAACAAGTTTAAAATAAATTGAAAATATAGTCATTTTATGAAATAGTATAATATTATAATATTTTAATAGATATAATGTTTGAATAGTAAAAATGTTTTTAAAAAATAAGGTTTTTAAAATATAATTGAAAATATAATCTATTTATGGAATAGTATAATATTATAATGTTTTAAGAAATTTGATGTTTTAATAGTTATAATGTTTTAATAATTTAAATGATAAAAGAGTTTTTAAATCATATTTTTTTCAAATATGTTTTAAATAATTTTTTTTAATTATAATTGCAAATATAGTCAAATTGAAAAGTGTCATATTTGAAAATATATTGAATTTGAGTAACATGATTTCATTAGCATTTCATTAACTTGCACAGTGAAATTGTTTTTTGCATAGGTTTCAGTGTATTAGTGTATGGTGTATTAATATTAATGCATAAATTAGTAGCTACATTAATTGGTTCTAATGGTGTATTAATACCTGGAGAGGTTTGCGCCTAGAGAGTTTGATCCTTCTCAGTGCTTGATAGAGCCTAGGATTTGGATTTACGCTACTCATAAATGTTAGTGGTACCCAACCAACTTATAATACTTTTTTAAATGGCCCATGCTAATTGCAGGCTAGGATGCCTCATCCTATATATAGCTTTGTATGTTACAGACACCTTGTACTGCACAAGGCTTTGCCATTAGTGTCCATCCTTCTATTTTTGATAGCTGACACTGGTCATAAATGTCAATGGCACCTAACTTATAATGCTTTTTAAATGGCTTGCGCTACTTGGCCAGGATGCCTTATGCTATATATAGCTTTGTATGTTACACTCACCTTGTAGTGCTTGGGTGAATTATATCGACCATGCTATGTATGTACAAGATGGATGGTATGTATCCCAATACATATTCTAGTTGTGAAGAAAATATTGTGGATATCATTAGCTGTGGTCTTGCTTTCACACATTTAGTCTGAATCAGTATTAACATCCATCCTGGCATTTCTTACACCTTTGGCACTGGTCATAAATTTTACTTACCCTCGTGCATTTTAAATGGGCTGTTGTAGGACAAAATGTTATCCAAGATGTTTAAATTTGGAGAAATGTTGCCATATGTTTTTGTTTTTGCTTTAAGCTGTTGTAGTGCAAAATGTACAAAATGTTATCTACACTGTTTGAATTTTGGAGAAATATTGCCATATGTTTTTGCTTTGGGCTGTCGGACTGCAAAATGTTTAAAATGTTATCCAGGATGTTTGAATTTGGAGAAATATTGCCATGTGTTTTTGCTTTGGGCTGTTGTAATATTATTCAAGATGTTTGAATTTGGAGAAATATTGCCATATGTTTTTGCTTTCACTGGGGTTGTATTACCTGAGCAGAAATTTTGTAGGTATTTACTTTTCCTTCCTCTAGAATTTGGTTCCTTCTATTAGGAATTACTACTGGCTTTGTAATTTCTCGTTGATTCTCACTTTGTAAGGAAGATTATTTTGATGGTTATCGGTACATCTTACAAATTTTGAAGCAACTTTATGTAATTTAAAGCACATCCAATTTTCCAATTGTTATGAAGCAGCTTTCTAGAATCTACAATGTAAAGCACATCGAGTGTTACAATTTGTTATGAAGCAACTTTATGCAATTTAAAGCACATCCATCATTGTAAGATGATAAGTTGGTAAGAGGATAAAGGGTCTCGTATTTTGTGTTTCTTCAGAGAAAATTTTTAGATGTTTTATAGAATGTTAGTTGAGCAAACAGTTGGTATTGGATTGAATCCTTCCGAGGGCAAAGGATCATTTTGGTCTTGAAAGTGAATACTATATTATGTATATTCAGATCAGGTTCTCATATAAAGTTGTTTTTACTAATACGTAGAAATGTGCCGGTTAGTCTGTCACTATTTTAAAGGTGCTTTTTAAACTATATTTTCTACTTGATCTGTCGAGTAAGATATTATATTTTATTTCAAGTGTTTTCTATATATATATAATTATTAAATTTGAGATGGACTAGGTAAGCCAAGTTTTAAATGTATTTTTGAGTTGGTAATTTATTTTGTTTGAACGCTTGTGATCAGCACAGGCAAGTGGTACTGCTCAACCTAAAACATTAATGTAACAATACAACCAAATAATATTAATAAATGTAACACATACATCATCTAACATGTTATTAGAGGGCGCTTGATATGGGGCACTCAAATTGTCACATATCTGCCGAAATCCAGTATAAGAAGTGCTCAAATGGCAATTTCGGCCATTTGGGTAGTCCAAAACATAGCATTTAGTCAAAAAAACGTGAGTTGTGATTGTTGAAATTGCAAGACTGCTCAAATTGCAATTATCAAGCTGGATTTTGGTTTGATTTTTGGAAAAAACAGGTTGGAATAATGGGGTGATTTGATGGTGTGATCCCATGCCTTATTAGAGGAACCAAAATTGGTCAATAAGGGGTAACAAAATTGCAGGGGTCATTGCCTAGGGTCTAAGATGAAATAAACAACTCATTTGTGTAGGTTTGCAAGGGTTGAACATGTAATGGGAAATTTGAGCCTTGGTAGAGGTATTAAAATCTCTTTGCATTACCAACTAACCAAGCCCCATTGGACAAGATTTGATATTGAGGACAAGACCAAGCCCCATTGGACAAGATTTGATATTGACATATTGATGGGTGGAGATATTAAAATGGCTTTACGTTACTAACCAACCAACCAAGCCCCATTGTACCATATTTGATATTGACATATTGATGGGATTGGGTGAATATAATTACTACATTTAAGTGCTATATTGTGCATTTGGGAAAAGCGGGATTGTATATTTTGTAAGTTTTTCCTTTTCAGTAAGGGGGTGGGGGGTGTAATTGGTATTGGTAACCAGATTTGCAACATGTCTAGTTGATTTGTAAGCATATTGAGAGATAAATTAATGTTAATAAATAATTGTGATTAGAGTGGTATTTATGTTGTGGAAATGATTTTAAGATGTGTAAATGTTGGATTCATCCAACTAACCAATGGACATCATTTTACGAAGGCATGTGATTGAAGTATTGCTGGTGATACTCTTTTGTTTATTGCAAAAGCGGAGGGGAAGTTTGAGTAGCAAGCATGTTTGGATTGCAACCAATTAACCACTGTGTTAGTTGGAGGCACCACTCCCATGTTGCCCACATTAGTACTAGGATCATGGTATATTGGTGTTTATGATATGAGCCATTGCATCAAATCTATGTGAGATCATAATTTTTGGACAAGTAATTTGTCATAAAAACTATTTTAAGGCACATGTAGGTGTATCCAATTTATTAATGAGCATTTTTTTAAGGTGTTAAAGGTGTAATGTGAAGCACTATTTGAGGTTTTTGTTTTAATTTTAGCACAAAGATGGAGAAATTGTGAGCAATGGGCATTATTTGCATTGCAACCAATTAACCATTATGCTAGTGGAAGGCACTGGTCCCTTCTGGATGCCCTCATGGTCATAAGGATCATGGTATATTGGAGCTTACATGTTGACCACATCTTTCAACCTATGTGGGATTGTAACTTTTGTATGGAGAGGTTTTAAATTGTAAGAACAATTTCAAGATGCATAGATGTAGGTGTATCTTATAACTGGTAATTTTTTAGCCAGGCATGTGAAAGAGGTATTGCCAATGATTTTTTATTTTTATTTTGTATTCAAAGGGAAAAGGGAAGGCCAATTTTGAATAAACAACACAACCAGAATGCCATTATGTTAGTAGACACAATTCACTTGTAACTGCCCCTAGTGGCTTGAGGATCATGTTATCTTGGAGTAATATGTTGTTGTGGAGCACTTCTTTTCCACCAACATGAGGTTGCACTTTCTGTATAGAGAAGTTTTATGGTGTAGTAACATTTTCAAGATGCATAGAGGTTAGGTGTAATTGACTTAGCAATGTTTCTGTTGACATACATATCATAGTATGCAAGAGAATATATGTTGTTGTGCATCACATGTTGTAGGATTGTTATTTTTTAATAAAGAGGTATTTATGTATTAGAAACAAATTTAAGACCCACCCTTAGTCGAATATGACGCATGGCCCTCTTTAGTTTCCTCGTTGACTCCATTCTCTCTTTGGATGTACTGGCTCTGGTCTCTTTGTGAGGACTGATCCTTCCCTCTTTCCCATCACTCATTCAATTTACACCTATCCTACAACCATTTCTCTAAGACAACCTCTTCAATTTCACCCTGTCCGCCATTGTTCCTGCCTTGGTGATCTTAAAGCTTAGGGAAGCCCCCCTTGAGTTGGAGAAGAGCCAACCTGAAGTGAGGAAGAGAGGAGTGTGGTGACAGTGGATGCTCTTTTCACAGTTGCCATCGGCTGGTGTGCCTACTTTTGGGCGTTGACACGCACGTCGGTCATGAGCGACAACACAAAGATGTTAAGGGTATATGACTTGGGAATTAACATATTTTAGGAAGGTATGTAAAAAGGGTATTATGAAGCACTAAGCGGTTTGGGTGGGTGTAATGGCGAGCATTGGGCATGCTATTTTTTTCCAAAAAGTTAAAAAAAATCATTATATTTGATATTCAATAAATAAAATTAAAGTTTACATTATGTGGGTCTCTAGACTTTTGATCAGGACATATCATTCATAGCCAATGATTTGGGGAAAACCTTTACTTTATTATAGTCATTCAAAATAGGGAAAACCTCATTATATTTGATATTTAATAAATACAATCAAAATTAACATCAATTAAGCCCCTAGACTCTTGATAAAAACATATCATTCATAGCCATTGGCTTAGGGAAAACCTCTACTTTAGTTTAGCCATTCAAAACAAGGAAAACCTCTACTTTATTATAGCTATTCAAAACAATGGCCATTGAAAAAGATTATGTTTTCTTTAAATGCAAATAGAATCAGTGCCAACAACATATTAACTAGTGTTCAAGTTTGAACATTTCCATAAAATTTGAAAAGGAAATTGAAGAAACAAGAAAGTGCTCCTCCCTGAAACACTCACAACATATAAACCAGTGTTCAAGTTTGAACATTTCCATAAAATAAAAAATGGAAATTGAAGAAACAACAAAGTGCTCCTCCATAAAACTATCTTGAGCTCCCAAAATACTTTCTTACAAAGAAAGAGCATCCTTTTAGAGGATGTTTGCTATTGTGTTGAATTCCCTATTTATTTATATGCTTGAAGGAGATGTAATTTTTTTATTTTTATAGCTTTGAAACTTTATGCATTAAAATTAGATAGAAGAAGTTTAGGGTTGGTTGTATCCCGAGCACAAGTTTGGTATTTCTAGAAGGATTATATTTAGGCCTACAAACAATATACCAACCTTGCACTAGGCCTACAACTAACCCCAAAGGCTTGCCCTTTTTTTTATAACTAGAACGGTTATGGATATATAAAAAGAATATAGGCTGGGACTTAGCCAAAGCACCCGTTATTACAATCAATCATTGTCATAATGAAGACTATCAGACCCTTTCTAATGACCTCCAATCTACGGAATGGGTTCCCAGCGAGCTTCTTCCTCATTCACCTTTAGAGTTCCTTGAGACAGTAGGAAACCCAAATTCGCGTTGACATCAGCTTCCTTGTTTGAACCCCGCAAGATATGAAACAAAAGAAAAGATGAGAAATCATGCAACACTAACCTCAACCTTTGTAGGGTTTTGTTAAGCAACGGATCATTGAACAAAGCATCTGAATTCAGGGTCTTTATCATAATTTCTGAGTCCCCGAAGATTTGAACATCTTTGATCCCTTTCCCACAAGTAATCTGACAGGCTTTCAGTAATCCAAGGATTTTTGCATGGTTATTGGTTTTGTGTCCAAGTCCCGAGCTGAAACTTTCAACTCTTTTTCCATCTGCAGAGTAAATAATCCCGCCAGCTCCTGCCCTCCCTGGATTGCCTTTGGGGGAACCGTCAAAGAAGATCGAGGCTTTCCCCTATTCCTTCCACCAAATCTTAAAACTCAACATCCGTGTCTCTTACCTGCCACCATGGGTTTGTACTCGGTTTGCCAGGGTCCTTTTTCCTATCTTTTAAGATATAGGTGCCCAACCATTTTTTTTCCTCCGTTTTTTCCTCTGGAAGCAACGAATTACCCTCTTAAAATATTGAACACCCACCGTTTCAATGAGGAAAGCTTTGGTTTTTGCTGGCACCTTAAGCGATATTTGCTGGTTATTGTTGAAGATTTTGTCATTTCTGGCCAGCCAAATGTTCTAGCATACGTATTTGGGGATTGCTACCCAGATTCCGCTCCAAGCTGACTTGCCTTTGATTGGATAGGGGTATCTCGATTTCCAGTTGGAGAATAACAAGACCAACGAAATTTTCTCCGGGACTGGGATGTTGAGGCCCTGAAGAGTGAGGGACCATAGCTCCCGAGCAAAAATACAATCCACGAATAGATGGTCGTTGGTTTCCGATTCTCTGCAACAAATTATGCATCTATGAGGACCAATTATACCTCATTTAGCCAAGTTTTCTCTGATTAACACCTTTCTATGCATCAAAACCCAAAAGAAGAAGTTAACCTTCAGTAGACAGCTTGAATCCCATACTTGCTTCCATACTTATGCTGGGAGGACCAACACATAATCAATTTGAAACGAGGTGAACCTGTGCACAGCTGTATAAGCACCTTTTCCCCCCCATCCCCAACAATCTCTCTCCTTCAAATGGACTGGTGCCATGTTCGTTAGAGCCATAAGGAGGTGCGATTTCTGTATTTCGAATTGATGTGCCAGTCTTGGGATGTCCCATTCATCCCACTTCCCATCTTCTTTCCAAGTAACGATATCAACCAACATTAAATAACCTTGCGTTTTCAGCCAGTCACAAATGCGTCTAATACCCTCCACGTTGTTTAGGGGTGGCTATCTCATGATCCTATCATGCCATAACTCTATGTCCTTCCCATTACCAACTGCCACAAAGGTGCGGATGTCCTTCTTCATGCCTTACAAGAAAAATGAACGTTTGATCCATTCATATGTTTTATCAAACCCAAAGTGACCTGCTATAGGAGAGGTTAATTCCTAGAATGCAGTGGATTTTATTCAAATTTCTTACTTGTATCAACAAGGCTTAGTCGAACCAGAATATAATATGTGATACTAAGAATAAATCATAAGGTATCATGTACAATTCCTTTTGAAAAAAAACTATCCCTCTTCTGCAAAGGTTCCACGTGACAGTTCCTTTGAGCGATTTGATTGCCTAGAGGTTATGCAGAGGTTCTCCTCTCAGATATTTCAACTTCAATATTCTGCTGACAGGGTGTTTAATGTTTGAATATAGATTCCACATCTGCCCTTTCTTTATTTTAGGTCTAAAACAAGTTTCCAAACACATTTTTTTGTGGATTTTTTCAATAATACAAATAATTCAGAAATAAACAACACTAACTTTTTAGGATTTTTCGCAAGTAAACTCAATACAAAACAAAGTACAATGACAAAATAAATATTGTTTGGATTCTTTGAAATATTTATTTTTAGGGTATATATATATTTGCTTATTTGCATTTTTTTCAAATATAATACATAGAAATTTGTAAATGTTAGAAAGCAAGACCGCAGAGCAATAACAAATGCACAGTTAAATTATTAAACAAGATGCAAAAGACATTAAAAACATTACAGGGAGACACCGATATAACATGGTTCACCCAAACAATGGGTTATGTCCACACAGAAATTGCTAGTGTTTTTATTACCGCCCAGAAAGATGAAGGGATACAACATGTAGCAATACCGCTGCACTTCCTTTTCACACTCTCACAATCTCTCTCACATAATCACAAAGATTGTTTACAATGCTACAATACAATACCATACACAGCTGTATTACAATGGTTTTCTTATAAGGGAAATACCATGGGAAAATACTACGGTTAATCCAATACCATGGGTCCACAAAACTATTGGCCAACAAACATCCCAATAAATTTTCTTGCGGGCTTTTCCCCTAAACCCCCATTTCTCGGGGGCGCTGCCCCCAAGCCCCCGTATCTCGAGGGCGTTGCCCTTGAACCCCCTTTTTTTGGGGCGCTGCCTCAAACCCCAAAGTTGGGAATGAGTGTACAGTAAACCTAGGTTATAAACATAACTGAAAAATATTTCTGAATCTAGAAGATCAAGCTCCACAACCAACAATCTCCCACTTGGAGATTGATCACAACAACTCCACAACTGCTGCACTTATTGGATTATGCTCTAGACCTTGGACTTGGAAAACTTCTTATTTCCACCTTCATGCTTAAAGGCCAACAGAAATCGAGAAGGAACTTAGTTTCTCTCTAGTTAATCTCTTCGTCAACATGTCTGCAGGATTCTGGCTGGTATATATCTTTTCCAATCTTAACAGTTCTTCATTTAGAACACATCTTATGAAATGGTACTTGAGCTGTATATGTTTAGTCTTCAAATGAAAGGCTGAGTTCTTTGCAAGATGAATGGCACTCTGGTTGTCACTGCACAACCTGCTATTCTCCTACTTCTTACCTAATTCCTCCATGAACCTCTACAATCAAATCATCTCCTTACTAGCCTCTGTAGCAGCAACATACTCTACTTCTGTTGTTGAAAGTGCAACAACATGTTGTAGTTTTGAAATCCAACTTACTGTTGTTCCACCCACAATAAACACATACCCTGTGGTGCTCCCCCTGCTATCTTTATCACCAGCCATATCTGCATCAACATATCCATGTAGAACATTGTCTGAACCTCCAAAACATAATGCATGAGAAGTGGTACCTCTCAAATACCTGACAATCCACTGTACTGTTTTCCAATGCTCTTTACCTGGATTATTCATACACCTGGACACAACTCCCACTACATGTGCAATATCTAGTCTTGTGCACACCATGGTATACATCAAGCTTCCAACCGCTGATGAATAGGGAATCTTGGACATGTAATCTATATCTTCTCGTGTCTTTGGAAACATCTCCTTACTTAGTTTGAAATGGTTGGAAAAAGGTGTACTAACTGATTTTGCATTATGCATTCTAAACCTCTCCAACACCTTTTCTATGTACTCACTTTGAGACAACATCAATTTGCGAATTTTCCTATCTCTTGTTATTCTCATACCAAGGATTTGCTTTGCAACACCCAAATATTTCATTGCAAATGATTTAGCTAGTTTTTTTTAAGCACATTTATATCCTACATGTTAGACCCTAAAACAAACATGTCATCCACATACAATAACAAGATAATGTATCTAACATTATCTAGCCTCTTGAAATAAACACAGTGGTCGGAATGACATCTATCATAACCTTGTTCTGTGATAAACTTATCAAATTTTAAATACCACTACCTTGGAGCTTGCTTCATGCCATACAAACTATTCTTCAACCTGCAAACCAAAATTCTCCTTCCCTTTGACCTCATACCCCTATGGCTGCTGCATATAAATATCTTCCTCCAAATCCCCATGATGAAGTCTGTTTTTACATCTAATTGTTCAAGACGCAAATCTTCTATCGCCACTAGACTTAAAACAGTTCTAATTGAAGTCATTTTAACAACAACAGAAAATATTTCATTAAAGTCTATACCTTTCTTTTGTGCAAACCCCTTTACAACAAGTCTATCCTTGTATCGCTTCTTGTCTCCATCTTCTTCCTTCAACCTATAAACCCATTTATTCTGCAATGCTTTTTTTTGTAGGCAACTTAACCAAATCCCAAGTTTGGTTTCTTACCAATGAGTCCATCTCCTCATCCATGCCTTGCTCCCACTTCTTTCTAGTTTCTACCTGCATTGCTTCTTCATAACATTCTGGTTCACCAGAATCAGTCATCAATAAATAATACAGTGAAGGAGAGAATCGTTCAGGGGGTCTACTTAACATGGTAGTTTTTCTTACATTTGTAGGAGTTTTAGGTACTTGCTACTTTTCTTGATTTTATGGTGCCTTTGGAACTTCATTTTCTTTGATTTCATCAAGAACTGTGTACTCTGTGTTTTCCTTTTCCACTTTCTTTCCCTGCAACTGATCTTTGTACATAACCTTTTCATTGAATACTACATCTCTACTCCTAATGATTTTACTATTTTCAAAATCCCATAAGCGATAACCAAATTCATCAATCCAGTATCCAATAAAGGTACATTTATTGGATTTAGCTTCAAGCTTTGTTCTATCATATTTATCAATATGGACAAATGCTTCACAACCAAAAGTTCTCAAAAATGAGTATTTTACTTGTTTTCCTGTCTATGCCTTCTTTGGAATTCCACCATCCAAAGCACTTGAAGGCCCTATGTTTATTAAATAAACAACAATGTTTACAACATCATCCCAAAACTATAAAGGCAACCCTGCATGCAATCTCAAACACCTTGCACGCTCCATGATCGTTTTGTTCATCCTTTCTGACACACCATTTTCTTGTGGTGTTCCAGGGACTGTCTTCTCTCTACGAATCCCATTGTGTGAACAATAACTATCAAACTCCTTGCTGCAGTATTCACCTCCATTATTAGATCTGAGACATTTCAACCTTTTTCCCGTCTCATTCTCAGCCAAAGATTTCCACTTCTTAAAAGTATCAAACACATCATATTTCTGTCTAATGCAATAAACCCAAGGTTTTCTAGTTGCATCATCAATAAAAGTAACATAATAACAAGAGCCACCAAGATATTGTACCTGAACTGGTCCCCATACATCTGTATGGACAAGCTCTAACTTTTCACTCTTCTTTTGTTTCCCAACCTTGAGAAATCTAACTTTCTTTTTTTTTCCATAAACACAGTTCTCACATAATTCCAAATTTACCTGCTTCAGATCTGGAAGCAGTTTTCTTGAGTGAAGAATTTGCATCCCCTTCTCACTCATGTGTCCAAGCCTATGATGCCACAACGCTGCACCTATTTCTGTGGAAGCTACAGAGATAGAATACTCAGTACTATGAGGACATAAATATAACGTACCAACCATATCTCCTTTTTCTATTACCAGTGATCCTTTAGTGATCTTCCACCGCGTTTCTCCAAATGTAGACAAACAACCGCTATCTCCCAACTCCTTTGTTGAGATCAGATTTATTTTCATAGCAGGAATGTGCCTTACATTCTTTAGCAACCATTCACTTCCATTATTTAACTTAATCCGCCCCTTGACCTTTCCAACAATTTTACATGGTTCATCATTTCCCAATAAAACATGTCCAAAATCACCTTGAACATAATCATGAAAGAATTTCCTATGGGGTGTAGCATGACATGAAGCCCCTAAATCTACTACCCAGTAATCGCTAGTATTATCCAATGCAAGAATCAAAACATCTTGTAACACATCACCTGCTACATTCGCTTCCTGAGTAGTCTCTTGTTTCCTCTCACCTTTCTTCTTTGGTGCTATGCGGTCTTTCTTCAGATGTCCTTTCTTACCATAGTTCCAGCACTCTATTTTTCCGAATCTGGACTTGGATCTGTACTTTTTAGACTTGCTACGATTTGCTGGGCTCCTTCCTCTCTCATTTTGTTTCCCTCTTCTCTCTATGGTCAACACATTACCTGATGTCTCACCTGTGCTTTTTCTTCACATTTCCTCGCTAACAATAATGCCAACAACATCATCAAACATAAGAGTGTTTGAACTAGGGACATAGTTACTTACAACCATACCCAAGCTATTCCAGCATTTTGGCAATGAGCACAAGATTAGAAGATCCCTAACGTCATCATCAAAGTTCACTTTTACAGAACTTAACTGACTGGTAAGTGTATTAAACTCATTTAAATGATCAACAATAGATCCACCTTCCGACATCTTCATATTAAATAAACGCTTCATTAAAAATACCTTGTTGGAAGCCGAGGGTTTTTCGTAGAGCTTACCTAATGCACTCATCACATCCTCTGTTGTTTTTTCTTTTGAAATATTGAAAGCCACCGACGAAGCCAGGCACAACCGTATTGTTCCCAATGCCATTCTGTCAAGAAGCTCCCATTCTTCATCCTTCATAGTCGCTGACTGTTTTGCTTTTCTGCCCAACAACAGGTACAAATAGTCCTCTTCCAGTTACATCTTCCATAATAGTCCGCCAGTTACATCTTCCATAATTGATAGTTTTGGCTGTTAAATTTCTTGACCCTAAATTTTTCCTCTTCTGCCGTTGTTCCCACTCGAACCAAGAACCCTTCTTTCTTGGGAGTTTACCATCCAAATTGACCTTTTGGCTCTGATACCAATTGTTAGAAAACAGGACCGTAGAGCAATAACATAAATACAGTTAAATCATTAAACAAGATGCAAAAGACATTAAACAAATTACAGAGAGACACAAACATAACGTGGTTCACCCAAATGATGGGCTACGTCCACACAGAAATTTCCAGTAATTTTATTACCATCCAGAAAGATGAAGGGATACAACCCTTTAGCAATACTGCTGCACTTCCTCTCCACGCTCTCATAATCTCTCTCAAACAATCACAAAGATTGTTTACTATGCTACAATACAATACAATACCATACACAATCGTATTACAATTCTTTTCTTTTATAGGGGAAATACCATGGGAAAATACTATGGTTAACCCAATACCATGGGTCCACAAAACTATTGGCCAACAAACATCCCAAAAAAATTTCTTGAGGGACTCACCCCCTAACCCCCATTTCTCGGGGGCGCTGCCCCCAAACCATCATATCTCGGGGGCGCTGCCCCAAACCCCAAAGTTGGGAACAAGTGTACAGTAAACCTGGGGTACAAACACAGCTGAATAATATCTTTGGATCTGGAATATCAGGCTCCACAACCAACAATAATTTGAAAAGGAAAAGATGAGGGAAATATACCTAGGTGTTAAAGAGCAATGAGAAAAATAAGGGAGAACGTTCTCTCAAGAATTGCAATTCAAGGCTTGAATGAATTAGGGAAAGGCTAAGAAACCCTATATTATGTTCACACTTGACATAATTAGGGAAAGTAATATGTGAGGACTCAAAATAAGATGGAACCTTCAATAGGAATGCCTCATAAACAAAACTAACCTAGAAATGATGAAACCCTAAAAGGCTCTATCTTGGACCCTAACGGACTCTTTCTTTGGATACAAACACAATGCAAGCCAAGAGTTTAAATATCTTATTGCATTTAATGGAGAAAAGATAAGAGAGATAAACCATATGCCATTCTCCTTGAATTAACCTTGAAGGATTGTAAAGAAACCTCAAACACCAAGATTTGATCATTATGAACGGTAGAAAAGCCAAGAAAAGAGGTGTGCACCACTTAGATTCTCAGGTGCAAAGTAAGAACAAAGTTTTTGTCATATTTGATCCCATGAACTTGCTTACAAATGAGAGGGAGGCACATTATTTATAAGGAAAAAGGCTAACTTTTCCCTCCTCTAGGTTGACATACCTAATTTTAGTTTAAAATGATTTTTAGTGCTTGTCACCCACAATCTAGGGATTAGAACTCATAAAACATGATAACTTCAACAAGATGAAAAATTGAGCTTGGAAGGAATATGTTATGCCCCATCTAACTCCAACAAGTGTCTTTTTCCCTCATTTCCCTCCTTATGTTAGTACGATATTCAAAATATGGTTTTGATGGTGAATGATTTGCATTTCTTGATTAGGATGACCAAGAGGGAGAAATAATACATCACATTGAGGTCCAAGTGGGTATAATTTAGGTGTGCTAGAGTTGGTGTGACAATCCTTATAAGCACAATCATCTTTACAAATAATGAAATCATGAGTGCGGCTAGGGGCTCCTAAACCATGTGCCCTAATGGAGTCATCCCAAAGTGCATCAATACCTACCTATGGCATAAATGCTCGACATGATGAGGAGTTACCACCCATCATGGGGTAGTCAATATGGCCACAAGACCAACACCTTGAAATGAGGACCAAGAGGACTTTCCATGACCAACCAAGGGATCTGAAAGCTTTTTGGACCAACAATTTAACATAAAGAAAACCCCAACTTGGATTTTTACAATGGAAAAATAACCCTCCTCTTTGGCATATTTTGTAGGGTGTGCCACAAACAATCTGGGGCGCAACAGTGTGCAAAACCTCTCAGGATATACCTATTGCATCATGAATCTGCCTATTTGAATTGAAGTCAAATTGCTTTTGAGACAAATTTGGACTAATGTGGTGAATTCCAAGTCTTGATTCCTCAATCACCCTATTCTCTCTCCTTTTAGTAAGTCATAAAAGCCAACATATAATTAATGGTCCATCGATTAGGGTTAGGGCTCTTTTCCTTCTTAAAAGATTGAAGTACAACCTTCAACTTCTCCTTTATAAAAGTTCAAACTTTAAATCCCTATTCATCGTCTATTCAAACAACCTTCGGAATATTTTTATGACCTTTAGCAAATTCTCAATGTTCACATTTCTAAACTCTTTAAAAAGGGATTGAAAATGTGCCTTACCAGCTCCTACAATATCCCTAAGGGTTCTAGTCCTAAACCCATCAACAAGCTCACCTTCCCAAATAGGATGAACACACTTTCTTTTTGTAATTTGTAAAGTTTTGAAATAATTAAGTATTGATATCCCCTTCAACCAACCAAATGGCTCCACTTCTGAAACTCCAAGCAATTTCTTCATTATCTAGGATTTTTTTGTTTACCATTTAATGTGAGAAAATCCTCATTAAATACACCAACATCATTCAACTCAAAAAGTGAAGCAGATGTGCCCTCAATCTCAATCAACTCCTCTCATGACTTTCTTTTTTCTAGCCCAGGGGACCGTGGGCCTTTTCCCCCATTTTAGGTTACAGGAAAATTAATGCATAACAAATTCTTGAGAGGAGACATCAAACATCTTCCAATTGTTGTATATCAAAGCATGTAATTCCTCATTCCTTATCCATGCATATTTGAACTTAAAAGGAGCCAAAGGATTATGATCTTCCACTTTTATTTAAAAAAGAACTGGAAAGTGATCAAAAGAATCTCCAATTCCAACCTAAGGCCCCTGTATCATGCTACCTTTTATAAGACCCTCCTAGCCAAGAGATCCTAGCTTCCTATCTTTGCCTCTTCTATAGCTCCTCCAAGTAGGTACTAATTTCACAGGCTCCACATTCCCCACATTAAGTTCCTTGAAAGTTTGGAGAAATAATCTGTTGAGGGATCAACCCATGTTTCCTCTCCCAAAACCTCCCAAGCATTGGAATTTAGGTTCAAACCCCCCTACAATAATGTTTTCATCCTCCAAATTATGTTGATCCTTTGGATGATCCCCAAAGGGTTTATTTGTCCCCATAGGGAACATAAAAGCCAACAAATTAGAAACCCTTCATTAGAGAGAATTTGAGGTCAAAAATGGGCCTCCTAAGAGATGTACTACAAAAATATAAGATATATTAAAATATTATGAGTTAGGGGTTTTATGGG
>LPNX010832519.1:419967-464003 GCA_001517045.1 Pseudotsuga menziesii
GAACAGTCAACTAGCTCCGATACCAAAATATGGTCCGTAGGACCTCAACTTTAGTGCATTAAAAGTTTGTTGTAAAAGAATGTGTGCAACAGGTTACTTAAAGGAACAACATTAATAGAAATTAAATGCTCAAAACAGGAATGAAAACCACAACACTGATAGACAGATACAAGGAATAAAACACAGAAACAGAGTCACTAACAGAAGTCGATAACGGAGTTCACCCCCTCCACTGGGATACGTCTCCGGGTCCCTCTCCAATGGGTACCAATCCAATTAATCTCTTAAAATGGTACAAAATGGTTCTGGAAACAACTTCAGCAACTGTAAAACAGAATGCTGGACAGAAAGTCTTTAAGACTCCTCTCTGAAAGCTACAAAACTGGACTTCAACAGACAAAAGAAGCCAAGTTGTAACTGAGAATAGTCGACTTCAAAAGGAACAGCACATGGACAGTTTTCACAGCAAAATGCTCTCTCCAAGCTTCTCATCCTAGAGAAACGTTGCACTGTCATTCTCCAAAAACTCCTCTAATCGTTCCCCCCCCCCCCCCCCCCGGAACCATCCCTGGTTCCTCTCCTTTATTACTCATCTTTGCCGTTACAAAGGAGACAAAACGTCAAAGAAACGCGGCATCAAGACTGTTCATATGCCTTTCATCGTTATTCCAGCTGTGGCATAACTGCCAAGAAAGCTTTGCCAAACTATTACAGCTAAGTCGTGCCATGTGCATTGCAGTGTTTGAATCGAAGGTTGTAGTCATCTGCTCGTCCGCCATTGCAGAAGAGGATAAGCAACGGGCTCCGACGGTCTCAATCGCAATCGGCTGTCGGTTGGTTTTCGAGTCGGAGACTTTAGTTACTTTGGTTTCCGCAGTTGCGGATGGCGCACCACTTCTTTTTCCGATTTCTTCGAGTTATTTCGCCAATTTTTTAAGTTTTGGTCTTCCGCCGTTGCGGCTGCCGGAAGCGTTGTTCTTCCGATCAAGCTTGTGGCCGTTGTTGCGGATTGCTTATCGCTCCGACTTCCGATCCGTTCCGAACATCTTTAAGCTTCCGCTGTTGCGAAAGGGAGAAAAGAATGTGAGCCCCGACGTTGCAGAGGGGGAAATGCTTCCAACCACCGATCCTCATATTTTTTCCGTCCGGTTATCCCCGTGGACAGACTAGGAGTTTGGCCGCCCGCCGTTGCGGAGGGAGATCTCTTCCGACCTCCGATGCTTTGTATTTTTTCCGTCCGATTTTCTTCAACCGTCGTTTCTGAACCATGTACCATATTGGATCTTCAAAGAGGAATAATCCGTCGGATCAGTCGAGGGCTTGTCGGCCCCTCTCTCCTCCAGAAACAAAGCAAATAATGAAGCCAAACGCGTTATGGTAAACTTGAATGAAAAGACATAGGGTTTAATGCCAAAACCCTTATTTTTAATGAGCAAACACCACGTGGAATCCACTAACCATGAGATTCTTCGTTGGTTGATTTAGTTTTGGAACCTGCATTATGTATCAAAAAATTCCATTACTTTGTTAAACAATAAACTCTAAGATGTATTTCATGTGCGGTTTATCTAGGTTAAAATTTAATGTTATGCATCAAGTAAATAACCTTGCAATACTTATAGATATCACATTATTTACCTTTGTTAAACTTATGTTTGTATATTGGAAGTTTTAGCTAGGGTATAATTGACATTTATATGATTGTTAACCCTTCCCTTTATGTAAAAGCAATATTTTTATATTTTGTTAAACAATTGACAAATCTTGCATGCATGATAAAGTTCTAGCTAGCATAAAGTTATTACTTTATGCTTTGGTTATGCCTAGGTTAGGTTTGTTTGAATTGTAGTTAATATCTAAGTACTAATTAAAAATAGTAATGATAAATTTTAGAACTTAGGGAAGTTCTAGGGTTTACACAGTAAATTTCACAATTATAAACCAATTAATAATTTATTCAGGCTTCTAGTACCTCAACAAAACAAAGACATGTTTGATAAATAGTCCTTACTATAGGCCTAGAATTTCTTACATTTCGATGTTCTCGACCGTAATTAGAGTTAAATAATTTTTTCCTAACTTACTCAATTTAGTCTTCCGAAAATTAAATTTATACCTCGTAACCTGGAAGTAAATTTTTACCTGTAAATACCTGTACAAGCATTGAATATGCGTTAGCTTGAGAAAGCTAGTAAGCCTCGAGCAAACCTCAAGCCCCTTCAGTAGGAAAAGCAAACAACCATTAGAAACATACACATTCTTATCAACAAACCTATGATCATAATTCAATAATTGAAACTCTTTAACTTTCAAAAGACATTCTATTTCAAGGCTGTAAATCATTAGAGATGGACTTCAGCAAGTAGCATGTAAATTACAAGTTAGTAAGTAAATATCTCTATAGCCTTTAATTATAGAAAGTTAAACTCCTATGTTTCTCTGAATATCTTATCTGATAATCTAATGGTTAATTAGACTAAACTAAATCATTTAACTAGCATTTTGTCTATGACTTAAACATTAAATGTCACCTAGAAATTTTTTTTTTTATGAATTTTGGGATGTTACAGGTACTTTGCTTTTCCTTCTAGCACATTTCCTATAGAGATAACATGAGTTGAAAATTTCATCCATGAAGGCATTTTAGCCTATCACAATACCTCCTTACAAACCTTTTGCATCAACATATCAAAAGATGCATTTTTTCAAAAAACAAAAGAAAATAGAAATTACTTTTGGGCCTAAACACATTGTTACTTGAAACATCACTACCTCATGCTTATAAATGGAACAAACTATTTTCGTAGTTTACACTTTTAAGGCACCTCTAACCCCTCTCATATTCAGGGAGAGAATTAAGATTAGGTAACTTATTTTTTTTGGGTGGTATCGCTCTAAGAACCCCATTAATAGTTATATGTTTGTCTTCTACTACCTTTTCGGATCCCTTCAGCTTAGCCAACAAAATTTTACTTTCTATTGAGTTGGGAAGTTTTATTAGGGACCAAAGCTAAACCTCCCACTGTTTCTCCCTTATCCTCCATGTGAGAGGGATTTCGATGGAAAAGTGGGATGATCGTGGTCTATCAGAGTTATATGTTGTTATGGACCACTTCTTTCAACCAATGTAAGATTGTGATTTTTGTATAGCAAAGTATTAACGTCATAGAAACATTTCTGATATGTATAGAGGTTATGGGTACTTTCAATGATAATTTTTTATTTTTATTTTTCATAAATAGAGGGGGATGGTTGATTAGTGAGCATACTTTCACCCCAATCAATTAATCATTATGTTAGTAAGAGACACCACTCCCGGCTGATGTTGTCCCCATTGACATAATTATCATGATGTACTTGAACTTATATGTTGATGTGTGCCACTTCTCTTAATCAACACAAGATTATAATATTTTTATAAATAGGTATTTATGTTGTAGAAACAATTCCAAGATGCATAGAGGTTAGGTCACATTTATCAGAGTAGAAAATACATATGTGACCTTGGTCACATGTTTGACTTAGACTGAGGAGATTAAGCTTAAGGTTTTCTACTAGTAAAACATTTTCTGCTTTAATCTTACTATTGATAATAACTGTACCTTTGCCAATTATTTTGGAAGGCTTATCGTTTCCAAATGTGACTCTACCCTTATTATCTTTTAATTTTATGAACATGGTTGGACAACTTGTTATATGTTTTGAAGACCCACTGTCTATATGCCATAGATCTTGTTTCTCTGTTGCACATAAGGCAATCATGGATCTCTCATTTTCTTCATTTTTCTTCCATTCCTCATTAGAGGAAATTTCATCTCAAAATGGGCCTTTTAACTTTAAGTCAAATTCCATGTCATCATGTGCTAGCCAATGCAATTTATTTAAATTTGAAATACTGTATAGGTCTTAAACACCTTTTTAATATAAATTTGGGGATAGTTATCATAAAAAAAACTACTTTTTTTGTTTGTATTTTTGGCATATATCCCCGTGCTTTTACTCAAATTTCGATCAGGATAGCTCATTGGATGCATAATTAAATTCCGCATCCAACGAGTACCCACTCGACATACTTTTGACAGACCCCACTACCCCAAAAAGAAGAAATACCTGAAAAAACGTGATGATGATCTTTGCGTTTTGTTTTAAGCACTTTTTTTACATGCTTAGACACTTCATCTGGGAGCCCTTTCTCCCATGTCGTTCTGATGCAGAATCCCAAGACCACCGAACTTGGGTTATTTCAATTTATGCACTATTGTTTTCATTTCCTATGTGTCTTTAGATAAGTTATTCCAATTCGAACATTTGATCTCCAAGTTGCGTACTTTAGAACCGCCAAGGGTGTGTACTTAACTGGAGACCCATCCAGCCGAGGGGAGGGTACGCGCAAGAATTGTGTACTCGAGTGCGAGGACCTGCTCCTCGCGCTCGATTACACAATTCCTATGCGTACCCTCCCCCCGGCTTGGTGGGTCTCCAGTTAAGTACACACCCTTGGCGGTTCTAAAGTATGCAACTTGGAGATCAGATGTTCGAATTGGAATAACTTATCTAAAGACACATAGGAAATGAAAACAATAGTGCATAAATTGAAATAACCCAAGTTCGGTGGTCTTGGGATTCCGCATCAGAACGAAATGGGAGAAAGGGCTCCCGGATGAAGTGTCTAAGCATGTCAAAAAAGTGCTTAAAACAAAATGCAAAGATCATCATCACGTTTTTCAGCTATTTCTTGTTTTTGGGGTAGAAGGGTCCATCAAAAGTATACCAAGTGGGTACTCATTGGATGCGGAATTTAATTCCGCATCCAACGAGCTATCCTGATCGAAATTTGAGTAAAAACACAGGGAGATATGTCGAAAATACAAACAAAAAAGTAGTTTTTTATTTTATTCCTCCAAAATTAATAAATATTATTTTATTATTTTAACTATTATTTTATTATTATTTTTTAGGAGGCCATTTTGAGTTGAAATTTCCTCTAATGTCTTTTGTTTTTTTCTTGAAACTTACTTGCAAAAATATTCTTTGTAGGAGACATCAGTTTACAATTTCTTGCCATATGTCCATAGTTATTACATTTGTAACACTCTAGGCCATATCTTTGAAGAAGTGTACATTGGTTATGATTTCTTCCTTTTGGTTTGTCACTAGGTTAATTCTTCTTGTATTCTCGAAACTTTCTAAGGGCTCTGCAATTTAACACTTTGTGGACAAAGTTATTACAAGCATAACAGTGACCCAAAAAGATATGCTGATATCTATTTGTCATTGGTCTTTTGGACACTTCATTTGTTTTGTTTTTGTCATAGGGGGATGGACCATATTTCTTTCCTTCTTCCTTTTGAACAAGACTTTTAGTACATCAGAATAACTTCTTTTATTTCCACATTGGTCAGTGAAAGAGGAATATTCTGGCTTTTTTTCTTTGTCATATCCTAGACCAGATTTATCACTTGATGGTATTTGACTACTTAAGATATCATTTAAGACCTTTGAGTTCTTCTCAAACTTTGATTTTATAGCTTCTTCATCAAGCCTTTTCCTAAGCTGCATGATCTCTTCTTCAAACCTTTCAGAATCTTGTATTCTTCTTTTGAGCTGCAAATTTAGGTCCTCTTCAATATTTTTGGCCTCAAGGAGTTTAGTTTCCAACTTGCTAATGACATGGTTTGACTGTGCTTCATGATCAAGATATTCCCATGCATCTATGGGAAGAAGCTGCCAGAACAATGGTGTATGTACAGAACCGTACTCCACACAGAGTAATCAAGAACAAGACACCTGAAGAAGTCCTTTCCAACAAGAAACCAGAAGTTAGCCATCTCAGAATATTCGACTGTCCAGTGTACATACACATTCCAAAAGAAAATAGGACAAAGTTAGATCCTTCAGGAAAGAAGGTTATATTTGTGGGATACTCTGAAAGCTTGAAGGCTTATAGAATATACTTCCTAGGATTCAAGAAGATCAACATTATCAAGGATGTAACATTTGATGAAGACTCGAGTTACAACAAATCCAGAAAGAGGCCTGCTAAAGAACCTGAATAAACAGAAGCACCTAGAATTCATGACACAACCATGAAAGAAGAAAGTCAAGTAGAAGATCAAGAATTAGAAGAATCTCAAGAACATGTAGATCCACCTCAAGAGAAGAATCCTCATAAGAGGAAACCTTCTTGGGTACGTGAAGTTATCCAAGGTGCAAAAAGATATGGGGCTCCAGAAGAGAATCACAGAGAAAGAAAGAGGACCAGATCCTGCTAAGGGTATGTAGCCTTATTATGTGATTTCATCGATAAATAACCTTCCAACTATGAAGAAGCGTCAGAAAGGAAAGAATGGAAGGATTCTATGATTGAAGAGTACTAATCAATCATGAAGAATGATGTTTGGGATGTTGTCCCAAGACCAGAAGGGAAGTCTGTTGTAACTTCCAAATGGATCTACAAGATCAAGAATGCTACAGATGGCAGCATAGAAAAATATAAAGCAAGATTTGTGGCTCGTGGATTCTCCCAGAAAGAAGGAATAGATTATGAAGAAATCTTTGCACCTATAGCCAGATACACTTCCATCAGATCAGTACTTGCTCTTGCTGCAATAATGAAATGGAAGATACACCAAATGGATGTCAAGACTGCTTTCTTGAATGGTGTAGTGGAAGAGGAAGTATATGTGGAGCAGCCACTTGGTTTTGAGACACATGAGAGGGAGTCTCATGTGTGTAGATTGAAGAAAGCCCTGTACGGTTTGAAATAGGAACCCAAGACATGGTACGGCAGAATTGACAGCTTTCTATCTAGTTTGGGCTTTACCAAGAGTAAAACAGATTCCAACCTTTACTACAAGGTTGAAGATGGAAACCCAGTGATGCTCCTACTGTATGTAGATGATCTGTTTGTAACAGGTATGGATGGGTTGATTGCTGATACGAAGAGGAAGCTTGCTACTAAGTTCAAAATGAAGGACTTGGATATGATGCATTATTTTCTAGGCATGGAGGTGTGGCAGAATGCAGATGGAATTTCCATGGGGCAAGGGAAATATACGGTAGAGCTCCAGAAGAGATTCAGGATGATGGACTGCAAGGCCGTGACCACACCTATGGCATCAAACCTGAATCTATTGAGTGATGCTTCATCAGAAGCGGTTGATGCTACAATGTATCGTCAAATGATTGGGTCCTTGATGTACCTAACGAACACGAGACCAGATATTTTCTTTGTTATGAACACCCTAAGCCAGTTCCTAATAGATCCGAGACATGTTCACTTGATTGCTGCAAAGCATATTCTGAGGTACATAAAGGGTATAGTTGATTATGGGCTCAAGTATGAGGTGAATCAAAAGATTAACCTGGAGGGTTATGTTGATTCAGACTGTGCAGGCAGTGCCATCGATAGGAAGAGCAATTTAGGGTGTTGTTTCCATATGGGATCATGTGTGATCTCTTGGTTTAGCAGGAAGCAATCCTATGTGGCACTGAGTACAACTAAAGCAGAGTATGTCACAGCTTGTTCAGCTAGTTGTGAGGCAATATGGTTGGGGAAGCTACTGTCTGATTTATTTGATCTCCAGTTAGATGCTACTTGTATATACTGCGACAACCAGAGCTGTGTGAATTTGACGGAGAACCTGGTGTTCCATGACAAGTCGAAGCATATCGAGATCAAAAATCACTATATCAAGGATATGGTGTAGAGAGGAGTAGTGAAGCTCTAGTATGTTGCGGCAGATGAACAAATAGCTGATGTGTTGACAAAGCCATTGGCTAGAGTGAAGTTTGAGTACTTCAGGGAGAAGCTTGGTGTTCTCCAGATCGAGGTTCCCTCCAACGGGAAGTGATGAGTCCGTGAGCCATTCTGACATGGTGAGAGGATTAGGTTTATTCCATAGTCAGATGTAAGGGCTGAGCCATTCTGTCATGGTGAGAAGATTGGTTCCTTCCATGTCAGATATGAGTGCTAAGCCATTCTGATATAACTATAGGATTGGTTCCTACATGATCAGATATAAGGGTTGTTGCCATTCTCTGAATGGAGGCACCTCATCAGTTACAAGGAATACTCAGTCTAGCAGTGAGGACCACTCTGATATGACTGTGGGATGTAGTCTCACATGATCAGATATAAGTGCAGGGCCATTCTAATGTGATTAAGGGATATGTTCCCACTTGATTAGATATAAGGGCTATTGCCATTCTCTGAATGGAGGCACCTGGTCAGTTACCATGAACCCTCAGTTTGGGACTGAGAGCCTTTCTGACGAGTCAAGGTCAGATGTAAGGGCTGTGCCATTCTGACATGGTGAGAGGATTAAGTTCCTTCCATGTTCAGATGTAAGGGCTATGCCATTCTGACATGGTGAAAGGATTAAGTTCCTTCCATGGTCAAATGTAAGGGTTGGGCCATTCTGACATGGTGAGAGGATTAAGTTCCTTCCATGGTCATATGTGAGGGTTGGGCCATTCTGACATGATGGTGGATGTGTTACTCTCATGGTTAGATGTGAGTGATGGGCATTCCTTTCTGATGAGTCAAGGTTAGATGTAAGTGCTGGGTGGGCCATTCTGACTTAGGGTCAAATATAAGCGTTGAAGAAGACCTACATGGAGGCTTGTCCTATAACCAGCATGAAAAAGGGTTGACTTTGTAGAACTTCCTGTGACGAGAAGAATCATGAGATAGCACCAGTGATGTTGACCCAGTGATGATCCAGATTGAGTAATGATATAGATGGAGTGATGATCCAAATGGAGTGATGATCTAGATCCATTGATGATGATCCAACAATGATGATCCAAATCGAGTGATGATCCAGATCCAATGATGTTGATCCAGTAGAGATGATCCAGATTGAGTGATGATCTAGATCCAGTGATGACGATCCAGATCCAGATGAAGATGACTTGAATATGAAGATGACCTGGAGATGAAGATGAATTCAAGATGACAAGAACTCGATGATGATCCAGATGATACAGAGAAGAAGACTTGTGCTGATAAATTGTGTCGAGAGAATACCTTCCTAGTTAAGAGGGAGTGTTGATGTAATTGTAACTTCGGAATGTATTCACTTGTATATCTTATGTATTGTTCCTCGATGTTTATTCTGAGATGTGTTTGTAATGTAATTGAGTCATGTCATGCCCTGATGTTTCGATCGAGAGTTTCTATAATGTAAACAAGTCATGTCAATTAATTGTGGGTAACCCTCCTATTAATCAAGGGTTAAAGTCCCCGCAGTTCCAGGGCCCTAGGGTTATTAGACTCTCCTAGTGAAGTCGGCCCTAGTGAGTTATTTTCAAGTCAGGAATTAGTATAAATAGAGAGTGAGCCTCTCTATTTATCACACACTCACTCACACTCAGTTGTAGCGCATAGCTAAGGGAGAAGAAGTTGTTGGGGCTAGAAAGAAAGAGACTACTACTATTGGGAGATCATCTTACTGTTTTGGGGTTTTACTTTTGGTACTAATTCTATCTCTGAGGAAGTTGCGGGGTTTTCTCCATTTATGGTTTCCCCGAGGAAAAACATTGTGTTCATTGTCTCTTGTGTTTGATTTTTGTACTTGTTATTCTCTCAGTTAAAGATCCTAACATAATGCTAGCTTGAATGATAAAATTATAACATCTAGACCACAAAGACACCTTCTTTTCTCTTTGAACTTCAGTTTAAATACTTCCTCCATACCTTTAAAGCCTCATACTTTTTCAATACTCATAACCTTTCGCTCTGAATATGTTCCTCTTCATTAAACATTATTCTGGGCACTCATATCCATTCATAAACATGCCTTTTCAAAAATAATATGTCTATGTTATTATTATAAACAAACTATGTTTGTTAGTCACATCCTTAGTTGTTCATCCTTACTTGACTGTAATGTCTTTTAGTTAGGTTCTATGTTTAGTAGAACCACTAGGTCTAGTAACCTGACCAATAGATTGTATCGGTGTATCGGCGCATCGGTCAATTGTATTAATGATATTGTCTAAGTCATACCGACTGGATCGGCTTCCTTATCCCTTTTCTTCTGATTTCGGTGCTTGCAACCATTTCAACGAAAAAAACTGAGTTGAACTGAACACTCATCAACCTTTGTTATCAACAATGTTTCTCAACCTCTTCAATCATTTCAGTGCCATTCGCGAGTCACCTCTGACGTTCTCGACGGATTTCTTTTAGTTGTTCTAAAACAATATTTTCCCAACCTCTTCGATCGTTTCGGCGATACTGGATGAGTTATGCTGACATGGATGATTCATCACACCGTTTTGCAATGACTGGATGAGTTACACCAACATGGATGATTCAACCAACCGTTTCAGAGAGGCTTAGTCAATTTTGAAAAAATTTATAGTGTTCCAAAATGATGTTAGATTGCAACAATGACTTCCTAATAGCACTAGAACACCATCATGTGGTTTCCTAGCCTCATCACACATGCCACATCATCACTTCCTTTGACATTAATGAACTTCTTTGACATCAATGAAAACCATACTCAACACGTGGTTTTGTTAATTGGTTGTTGTTGTGCTTATGGTTTGTTGATATCCATTGCCACTTCATCTCATTTGACACTTTTTGTCTTCAAACTTTCAATAAAAATCTACATTGAAAATAGATGTTTAGTGCTCTCTTTGCTCACATCATATGCTTCTTCGTAGCTCAACATTTCTAGTTTTTTGACCCAAAATGGATCAATATATAATTTGTCACCTAGTTGGAGCTTCTGGTGTTAGAATATTGGATGAATTGGCTTGTAGGGCCCATTTAAGGAGCATGGGGTATTTATCAGTTAAACTGTTCCATAGCACCTTTGTTCATGAGATATTAAAGAATACCCATACTTTCACTATATTTCGATAAAATACCTACCAAAATCCTTTTGTTGACCCCCCTACCAATATATATCTCAAATTTTAAAAACCCCCATTTTTACAGGATATTCCCTATTTTTACTAGATACCTCTTTCTATACCCCCAATAATTATAAAACCCTCAAACCCTACTCCTCACCCTTCAAATACCTACAATATATTGGCCTTGTTTTTTACAATTTAAAATCCCCCCTTTATGAATGAATGTGACGAGATATTGGTTAACAAGGTCAATCCCCTGTGTTAAGGGGCGGGTCTCACTTTCAGATTTGGGGTAAAAAAAACCGTCGGAAACCTTCTAGGGAAAATTTGAGGTTTTAAACATCACTTTTCACCCATAAAAGAATTGAAGGTTTTTTTACATTCTACACATTGATACCTTTTCAACAGTGCAAGAATCACCTCAATTGGAGTCCATATGAGGAAGTTATCCCTCCCACAAGTTGACTTGTTTAGTTGGCCACCATAGTTCTGAAAGGATTCCATGTCAACTCTCATTTCTTACACATGTGGATCTAGTCATGTGTGAACTTTCAAGAACATTATAGAAGGTCTAAAATCCTAACCCTAAATGTGAATCAAGGCATGTACAAACCCTAATATTTACTCTAAATGGATATCGGGCTATGTTAAATATTGAGATATTAGGAGAAGAAGGGGGCGCCATTATTTTAATGTATTTTATTGTTCCATAGTTGAGAAATAACTTTGGGGAGTCGATATTAGATAATAAAAAAAGGAGATAGGAGATCCCGTAGTAGCCATTTTGGCCATAGAATCAAAGGTAACTCCATAGAGTGTATTGTTTCCTTTGTATTTGCAATTTTCCATAAAAAGCAAGGCATAGTCCTCATTTGTTGTTCGATTTTTATCCATAGTGGGTTTTCCCAGGTTGTATCTTGTGTTATTGTGTACTTATTCGCTCTATTTATTTCTCTTTTAGTTCTATTGTATTCAGTATTTTATGGAATTAAATTAACAACATTGTAATGTCCCCATCACCCGATCTGGCCGTCGGGAGGGAACATTAACCAACTATCGTATTTTAAACTTCACCCCATATCCAATTATGATTTCATAATATCTAAAAGGCATGTGGAAATACAAATTAGCCTGCAACTTCAAGACATTAAGAAAGGGAAGGAAGTACAAGAATATCTCTAGTGTACCAGATGCATAACAAAGGGACACCACAAAGACAACTTCATGACATATATGAATTATGTTGCATTGGGAGCACTGATCCTAATAAATACACAATATTGGATGCCTTGGTGTAGAATATTCCAAACTATAGGCCATCGCTCAAAAGAGTGTTTGTACTTACAGAAGATTGTAAGTGCATCTGGAAGTTTAGACTGCAAGTTTTGACGATCAATCGGCCATGATGAGAAAGACTGAATAGAATATTAGTTGTTGCATGAGAAAACAATTGATACCTATTTAATGAATAATGACAAACAATTGCAGGTTGAACGGACTCAGGTACAATATCTACAGGTTCAGTACCCTCAAAACTAGTATCTGCAACAACAATACCCTCAACCCAAGGGGGGTGGGAATTTTAAAGGTCGAGGACAAGGAGGAGGATCTGGTCATAGGAGAGGCCAAATTATATGTTATACTTGTGGGCATCCTAGACATTGTTTGTATTGCAAATATTTTTATCATACTGTCGAGCAATGTCCACAGTTGATTGTGAAGTGGCAGGCTAGGAATGTGGGAAATATGAATCCACCGTAGAATCCCAATTCGAACTCTAATCAAAATATCTAAAAGATCCCTGGTGAACCAACGAAAACACATATTATTGTTGTAACAAGGGGAGGTATTGCGACGGGATCCAATCAAGAAGCATTATATGGACAACCACAGGTGCAACCAACAGCAAAAAGGAAAGCACCATTCGATGTCCAAAAAGAAAAGGAAGTATTCTTGGATGTGTGACAAGAATTTGTTGACATAAATCAAGTGTCGACTTCCGGAAGACCAATATTGGAGATGCCTGAGAGATTTGACCAGCTACTATGAAAGAAACTAATGGGAAAGGTTATTAAACTAGAATATTTCTTTAAAATTTTCTTAACGCTAATCCAAGATAAATATGTTGTTCCAGAATTTCCAGCTTTGATAGAAGAACCCTAAGAAGAGGTGCAACTATAAAAAGGGTTAATAATATCAGGAAAAGACTGAATACTGGTCGTGAACTGAGGATGACTGCACAAATAGGATATTATGATATGGATTATATTATTCCATACTTGGACTCTGATGTCAACATTTGGACTAGACAAACATCGGAGAGAATGGGAAATTCAAGACTCATATGGTCTCCTGTCCAACTCCGATTAGTGAATTAGTCAAAATTTCTACCTACTGGTCGACTAACTCAAGTTCCTGTTGAGATAGAAGGTCTTAAAACTTATGTTGATTTCAAAGTGATTGACATTGTGGATGATACAAATCCATATCTTGCACTTCTAGGGATCAAATGGGTGATTGATAATCAAACAATTATAAATTTTAAGAAAAGAATCTTAACATTTGAATATTTAGAGCTAAGGTTGATTGAACCAATTGATTCACTAGAAGGATAGAGATACGTCGAGCAAGTGCATAGTGAAGGACAAGGAGATTATCTAGACCATATTTATAACATCACTTCTACAAAGGATGATTATGTAAATTCAACGACTGATGGAAATTTCAGTTGGCACAGTGTTAGTTCCTGTACATCGGATTCTAGAGAAGCTTTGGAAAAATGGCAAAACTGATTACATGAAGTATCAATGAGAAGATGTGAAATAATTACACAATCTATGTGACGGGTAGCTAGTGAGTCAAGTGATCTACCCACATATGAAGGCTGACCTAACATATCATCTTGAGTCTAACAAAAATTGAAGACAAAGTTACAGAACATCAACACTTATCTGCTCTGGAATTTGTACTGAATGCTACACCTTCCAGATGGTGGGTCACACATAAACAATCTATCTTAGAGTGGCCTTAATACCGAAAATTGATGAAGATACGATTTGGACAGAAGATTAGTTAGACTGGTCAGAAGTACACAAGATTTACTATTCTTGTTGAGCACATTGAATATTGTCTAGTGACATGGGAGGCATGCCCACGACATGAATGGGTTCATCATTTTGTGCATACATTGGATATGGTACCAAGGCACTAGTACACGTTGGTTAGATTTGTGACGAGGGACTCTTGAATGGGATAAACTAGATGCTAGCTTTACATGCACATTAGAGTTTTTCGATGATCATCCTTTGATTTGTGTTGCATTGCAAGTGATTAAGATGAAGATATTTGAAGATATATATATGTTGATGTTAAACTTTAATCAGAGCAACATGGCAATCCAACACTGGATGGAGTGTTATAATTTGACGGGTGAACCTGATGACGATGACCGGTAAGACACGAACATCCTAGAGTCTGAAGGTACTCGCATGGTGGAGGGATTTAGTATTTCAAGTAATCAGTTCCTAAATCCATTAAAAACAAATAAAGTAAACATTAGATCTCCGAAGAATCCAAATTTCACGAATATTGGAGATTATTGGGATGATGAAATTGTCAGAAAGATTAAAGACTTATTGCATGAATTCTAGGATTCGTTCCCTACAAAATTTTCAGATATGAAGGGGATTGTCGGAGACCTTGGAGATATGAAGATACCATTAAATCCTTACACAAATCCTATGAAATAGAGACCACATCGACTTAATCTACGCTATAAATAAAAGGTCAAGACAAAATTTGATCAAATTCTAGATGCAGGTATCATAGAAATGGTTGAAGAATTGGAGTGGATCATCCCAATAGTAGTGTGGGATAAGAAGATTACCGATGAAGTACACATATGCATCGACCTAATAAATTTGAACGGCACCTGCCTACATGACACATTTTCGACTCCGTTTATAGACGAGGTATTAGAAAGTGTCAGGGGTCAAGAAGTTTAGTCTTTTACTGATGGGTTCTCTGGCTACCATCAGATCAGAATCATGAAGGAATATCGAAACAATACAACCTTAATGACGGAGTGGGGATGTTTTCAATACACACTCATGCCCTTTGGACTCAATAATGATCCTGTTATCTTTTCTAGGATAGCAGTGGTTTCTTTCAATGATTTTATTCATAAGTTTCTTGAGGTCTACTTCGATGACTAGATGGTGTTTGGGCTCATAAAGGACCACATTCAAGAGCCTCAGAATGATGTTGGAAAGGTGTCGACAGTATCAAATTTCATTGAGTTTAAATAGATGTATCTTTTATGCCCCATTTGGAATTATGTTGGGCCATGTATTTTGTCATGATGGAATCATGGTCGACCCTGCCAAAATTGCGACCATCGTCGACCTACCACCCCTTGCGACAATGAAGCAGTTGAGAACAATTGGAACATACAGGATACTATTGAAAATTGATCAAAGGATATGAAGAGGTAAATTGTTAAAAAAGGCTATTAAGTTCTAGTGGACATAAAAATTCCAAGAAAGTATGGATCTCCTGAAGAACAAGATGGTCACAGACTCACATCACCCATACTAGTTTTTCCAGACGGGAAGAAGGAATTTCATGTGCATTTCAACTCATCGTCTTTCGCACTCAGGTGTGTACTTAAACAGCCTAGCAAAGGATCCATTGATCATCATATTTCCTTCGCTAGCAAGAATTTGTCAACAACAGAGAAGAATTACACTACGACTGAAAGATAAGGCTTAGATATGGTGTATGCACTGCAAAAATTTCAATACAATTTGTTAGGTGGAAATTTTAATATGTTCACAAATCATTCATTGTTGAAATACCTAGTGAACAAGCCATTGTTGTGGAGGAATATTTGTCGGTGGCACCTCCTTTTCCAGATCCAACATAGGAATACAACACCATATCACCCACAAGTGAATGGTGTTGTCAAAGAATTCAACAAGATCCTGGAGAACGCGTTGACAAAGATTTGCAATGTTCAAATAGATGACCGGGACTAGAAAATTTATGCAGTATTGTCGGCATATCGCATGACCTGTAAGAAGTTGATAGGCCAAACTCCATTCTAGCTAGTGCATGGACAAGAGGTTGTCATGTTAATGGAATACGTTGTGCCCAGTTTAAGGATTGTTGCAATTACTAAAATTACTGATATTGGTACTATCAAAGAAATATTGTCACAGATTGTGCAGATGGAGGAAGAACGCTTTTCCGCAGGTTATCACCAAAATGTTGAGAAGGAACAACAGAAAGTATGGCATGATCGACATATTAAGAATAAACAATTTCAGGTCAGCGGACTTGTCCTCCTTTATGATAGTAAGTTCTTAAGGCATCCTAACAAGATGCAAACACATTTGCATGGGCCTTATGTTGTCATTCAAATCAATGAAGGAGGTGCAATACAACTGGAGCTATTAGATGGGATACCTTTCAAAGGAATGGTGAATGGAAGTCAGCTAAATCCTTACCAGAATAGTCACGACTTGGTCGAATGAAGAAGAAAAAAATTGTGAAAGAAAAATTTTGGTTTTTCAGTCTGAAGGTCTTCTAAAAGTAATCTTATAATCTTGTAGCACTTCCATTTTGCAACCCTCTAATCTAATCGCTCACTATTGGAACCAAAAATATTGTTCACTGATGAAGAAGTACAGTCGCAGAAATTAAGAATAGGGAGGGTGCATTGGTCAAGCACGTTAGATAATCAAACAAGATTGTTCATAAGATGAAGAAAACAATTAAAGAAGCAGAGCATAAAGATAAGATCTGGCAGGAGAATAGGCATCGGCTCAATGCAGCTGTTACACTTGCTTGCAATAGTTTTATTGATGAAGGCATTACCCATGAGATGTTTACGGAAGCCAAAGTGTTTCAACTTGGTGAGATTCCAGAGAACCTTTGAAATAAAGTCGTGGATTTGGAATCACAAGTGAGACCTAGTACACCTCCATAAGTATTGGAAGAGAGAACAAAAGAAGCAACATAAGCTGTGAAGAGAATAGAAGAAGTAGAGGCACTTTGTTCCAAAGAAGTTGATCAAGTTTCTTAGATGTGGGAATCTTTGATTGATGATGAAGAGTTAGAGAAAGTCGCAGAATAGTTGTGCACTACTGAGATAGAGTTGTACCAACTAAACAATGATATGAAGAGGCTGCCATAAGTAAAGAAAATGTCTAAGTCTGTCGACGTGAAGATGTTACAACAATAGGTCGCAACATTGCGAACATAGCAACAAAAGAGAAATGATAGGGTCGTGGAACTACAAGCAGAGGCAGAGAAAATTCTAGGTATTATTCAACCTGTACACAAAAAAGTGCGATAAGCAAGAGAGTTAGCAAGACTTACAACTTAGGAACACATCAACTCTGAAATTGTGGAAATTTTGAAGAAGGCGGAAGCAGAAGTACGGGAGGAGACTGAGTGGATAGTGAAAATATTTCAATATTTTCAAAGTAAGGTTGTAACAATGGAGGTCTCTAAGTAATGTGGCTCAGGATTAGAAATAGGTGAGTGTTGGGGTCTTGTTGGCCCGAGGAAAAGTTAAGCAGAATTCGGCCAAATTTAGAATTCTACTTGGGAAGATAAAGAATCTAGTCACAAGATAGAAAAGAGAAGTTGCGACACAAGAATATCTTCGATGGAAGAAGAGTTGCGATGGAAAAGAAGCTACGACATGAATATTGGCGACAAGAGAAGTCGTAATGGAAGAAACCACGACAGAAGAAGAGCAGAGCGGTGAAAAGGATAGCTTGGTTGATTGTGGATAAGGAGTTAGTTAGAATAAAGCACGCTTTTCGTAAAAAAACATAATTGTATTTTGGGTCGATAGTGCCTATTTTCAGTTGTAACCGAGTGTATGATAATAGAAATGACAACCTGTCGACTAACAGAAAAGAGTCAGTTGAATAGGAGATGTAGAAGATTATAAAAGGGTCGAACCCAAGTTGTTTGCGATATTGAAATTGGTTATTGATTGTTTTGTTAGCTAAGTAGTTGGTTGGGTGATTAAGCCACTACATAGGTAGAGAAGAGTAAAGGAGAGTTATTTTAGCTATAGGAACGATCTAGGCTATGTGCGGATCGACAAAGGAGTGAAGAAGATAGGAAGTATCTAGACCTAAAACTAGAGAGCATGAGGGGAAAGAAGTCTGTTTGAATTGTAAAGAATACCTAGAGAAGAGTCTGCAAGCTGAATCCGCAGAGAAAAGGCGCTAACATATTTCTCATGCCAAATGAAGAGCACCTTTGTGTTTTTTCCCACATGGATTTCCATGTTAACTGTTGTCTGTGTGTGTCATTGATTAATGTGCTCATGTCTGTTGCACCTATGTTGTCAATAAGTAAATAATATTATGTCGCACTACATTTGTTTATGAAGAATCCCTTATATGTGTATGCCGAGCTACTTATTGAATGAATTTGTAATAAGGTTGTTATGTTGATTAGTATGATATGTGTCGACTGGTAATTAGACTAGTATCTTGAATGAAAATACAAGTTATTACAAGTATAAACCCTGGCTTTGGTCAAGTGCTATGATAAAGTGCCATGAGAGTAGAAAACCCCACCTGACTACAGAAACTTGGTTTTGGCAGTTCCCCATAAGATATCTCATGTGAGATTGCATCTGTGTCGAACGTTCTTTTGACTGAGCCATGCTCTGTCGAGTTGATATCTAGGTCTTTGTTGACGACTGAGGATATGAGCCTAGGTTGACCAAAGGTGAAATCCAAGTTTGGGATGAAGTTTATTGAAGTTGCGGTGTATGTAGTTCCATGTTTGTTCATTGACTTTTACAGGATTATGAAATTATTATTTTAGGGCATTCGGTTATGAATGACTCAGTTATGTGTGGATTTAGACCTAGATTATATGTCATCTTAGTACGGTTTTGAATGACCCAACCATGTGTAGAAATAATATTTGATTATTAAAGATATTTGCTTGGAAAACTATCTATTGTGTTGATGATGACCAGTCTATGTGATTTTTTTTATGATTTCAATAGTGACCGACAGTATATGTCATTTTGATATGATTTCGGTAGTGACTGAAAGTATATGTGATTTTGATATGATTTCAGTAGTGTCCGAATTTTATGTGATTTTGATAGTAATCGAAAGTCTATGTAATTTTGTTATGAATTCAATAATTGATGTGATTTTGTTATGATTTCAATAGTGATTGAAATGCTTATGTGATTATGTCATGATCTCGATAGTGATCAAATGTATATATGAAATGGAAAATGATTTCAATATTGATTGAATGCTTATATTATATTTTTTCAATGATGATTGAATGTTTATAAATAATGTGAAATTATGAAATGCATATGATTATGTTATGGATAGCATGTACTCTTATGGGTCATGAAGTGTGACAAGAAAGATAGGTACATGTGACGCAAGATGGTATTAATGCCACATGGACTCCAAACTGAGTCGAGTATCATAGACAAATGATTTCAACCTATTATATATGTTTATATTTTGTTTTTGTTTTTTATTTTATGCACGTGATGTTTACGTGAAGGTGCTAGATTGTGATTTCCAATTGATCCACATCAAGTAACGAGGTTGAACTCATATATGATGTAAGACTAACATTTTCCACACGATGAGTTAGGAAAGAGCGAGAGAGGATCTTGCTCGTCAGATGCGTGTTGGCGTGAGGGTAGGCTGTAGATTTGGTCATTCATGGGGCATTTTTACTAGGAAGCATGAAATAAGGATATGACCTTATTCCCCAAGAACCACAAGTCCCTTAGTGGGGTGTTGGCCCCCCAACAACCCCCCTTTAATTTTTCACAAAATAAAGAATCCCCCCATGTAAATTTGTAAATATGTTGTTTTCAATTTTCTTTTAGTTTGTTTGTTTGGTTTGAGAGTGCAATTTCATGTCTTCCTTCACTACATCTTTCACCTTGTTTCGTTTTCATTTCTTTGTCTTGACTATCTTGAAATAAGGACTCATTGGTTTGACTTGTGCGTGGCATTTGGTCTTCGCAATTCTTTGTTGCTTTTTAGCACCTTCATGCTTTTATCTAAGCTTATTTGAGCAAATTCCATCTATTGGTTTGTGTTCATCTTATCAACACGTGTCTTCAACAGTCTCACCAATTTTTGGTCTTCACATTATAAATGAATTTATGAGTACTTTAGCGGATCATAATTAATTAACTTAAAGAACAATTTTAGAATTTCGATCAAGATTTTATATTAAAGAATGGAAGCAATCCTTTGATTCTAATTTTGAGTGAGCCAATAACTTTTACAAGCATTAAAACTCTTACAAAAAATTTGTCATTTATATATTTTTTAAGCTAAGTTTAAAAATTTAAAGTTTATAATTCATTTATGACTGAAAAATATATAGAAAGAGAGGGGTTTGAACAGAAGACTATATTTTTCTAATTTAAATTAAATATCATATTTTCCTTAAACTTTGGTTTTATTTAAATATACATTTTCTTAATTGTAAATGAATTCAATTATTTTCCCTAAATTTAATTATATTGGTTAAATTCATTATAATTAAGAAAAATTATGTAATGATTAAATATGTATCCATAATATAAAAAGAGCATGTCATTACTATTTGGACTTGTAATATCCGTGTACTTTATTTAGTCATTATAATTTTTAATTATTTTATAAAAATAAAGTTTTGGAATAATAGTTGAGCTTGGCTTAATGGTTATGTATAAGGATGTCACTTTGAAGTGTTTTTTTTTCGCTTATTCAAATTTATAAACTTTATAATATCTTATGATCTGAATGATATCCTTCAATAAGAAATTTTATTTTCAAAATTGATATCCACATTATTTGTGCATTTGATTCTATGCACTAAACATGACCTTAAAGTATAATTATTTATTTTATTTTAAAACTTCTATCCGCATTATTTGTGCATTGGATTCTATGCACTAAACATGACCATTAAAGTATAATGATTTAGAGTAAAAAAAATTACTATTTTTTTAAGAAGACATTTGATGAATTGATTAATAAAAAAGATTAATTTGATGTATACTTTTTAAAATCTACACTCAATCTTCATGCCAACAAAATTGCATAGAATATCCAACAATGTCATGCCAACAAGAGATGCAACGAAGTTGCTCCATTTACCAGAATTGCTAAGGAAAACATGTTAGGTGAGTGTTCTCATCGACATTGTAGGGAAG
Organism: Pseudotsuga menziesii; assembly: GCA_001517045.1. NCBI lineage: Eukaryota > Viridiplantae > Streptophyta > Pinopsida > Pinales > Pinaceae > Pseudotsuga > Pseudotsuga menziesii. The sequence continues at coordinate 441,071 of LPNX010832519.1, forward strand.
AGGTTACACCGAAGTTGCTCCATTTACCAGAATCTGGAAGAAAGTCTAGGAGACCAATCCCTAACCAAAGGTTGAGACCTTCTGCTGGCTGGTGGTCATGCGAAGAATCCTAACAGGGGAAAACCTAAGTTGCGGAGGAGTTCAAGTCCCCTCACAGTGTTCCCTATTCTTATGTCATGAAGAAAGCATGAACCACTTGCTCAATTCCTACTCTTTTCCTGCGTCAATTTGGGACAAGGGTGTTATGATTTTTGGATGAAGTGACTGATGTCGAGGAGACCTAGACCAAAACCTAAGGGAATGGAACCCCAAAGTTTTCAAAAACCATATCCTCTGATCGTTGTGGAAGGCCTTCCTGGGAACCGTCATGTGGGTGGTTTGGAAGGAGAGAAATGGTTGAATCTTTAGGGGAAAGAAGAAAACGATTGAGGAGGTGTGGTAGACTCTGGTCACGAATCTTTTGGAGACTATCTGGAGCATGCAATGGAGTGAGACAGACAAAGAATTCATAGGGACAGAACCTCTCATAGTGGACGGTTGGGGGATGGACAAAGGATCCTTGGACGGGTTGCGAAGAAAGGTTAAAAGTTGCAAAACCTCCAGCCCCAATGCCTGGACTTCCCCTCCTCATCTGGTTTTCAAGCTTAACTTTGATGCGGCGGTGAAGGGAAATCCAAGAGCGTCCCGCTATGGCAGCGTGTGCAAAAACTCAGCTGGGGATATCTTATAGGTGTTCTATGGATCCACTGGGTTTGACACCAATAACTCAACGGAGCTCGAAGGTCTGCTCCAGGGATTCATAATCATGATCAGGGAAGGGTGGCTCCCGACAATCATCGAAAGGGGTTCGAACATCCTAATCCAAATGGAAAAATAGCTTGCCAACAGAAAGACGATCGAGAAGGACTCGTCCAGCTGGCGATTAGCCAGTAGGCTAGAAATCTCGTGAAGCCTTGTTCTATCACACCCGATAGTCTCCTTTAACCATGTCAGGCGGGATGCGAACAGGTTGGATTACATGTTGGAAAACATTGGTGTGGAGAGGAGCAGGGTACACAGTATAGGAAAGTTGGAGGACTTCAGAGCGGAGCATTGGGCTCCCTAGTGTAGACAACTAGCCATTCAATATGTGGGTGCAAACAAACAAGTGGCGTATGAAATAAGTGTTCATCAAGATGAGGACAGGAGGCAGAGGGAGCCTCCTCCAAAACTAGTTCGCTGCCATGCATGATCATGTAGGTGAAGTACGCTTTATTCCCGATCGGTCACCTCTGCCATAAATTCAGGTACAGATTTCGGCTTGGGAGGAGAGGCCGAACAAATTTTCTGTGAAACTGGGATTTGGAATTTATGATGGGAATGATGCTAAAGCTCATGATGGGTACATGAGAACGTGAAGGCTGGATTTGGGAGATTGTGGGCTCGTACAGAATTGTTAGTGTGATCATGGCTCTCCTCCTATTTAATAATGACGAGGCTTCGTGACTATGCATCCGCCATTTGTGGAATAAGTCTTCCAGCCTTGTTGTGGTAAGAAGTCGTGGCCTCTCTTGAAACTTGCTGAGTATAACAGTGGGGAATTGGGGGAAGGTGTGTAAAATGGCCCCTACTCGCAATAGCCATGTGAAGATGAGTGAAGTGGGTGAATATTCAACTGTGCGCTGTGAAAAAGGAAAGGGGGTGGCTAGGAGGGGCAAGGGAACTGCCACCCGAGCTCAGCTCCATGCCCAAGCTGTTGCCGATTTCTTCAAAGACCATATTCCGTTGGCCACCCGTAAAGCTATCGAGATGGTGGAAAAGGACCTGTGGGAGAAAGTGAAGGCCATGCTAATTGAGGAAGTCCATCAGAAGGTTGAATACTGGGTTGTGGATCATGGTTCCATGGCTAGTCGGGAGACCGCCTATGATCATATGATCATGCTTTACTGGGTAATCATGAATCTTGTCACGCATGTCTTGCTTAACCTTGAGGCCAAAAGGGAAGGGGATGAGGATCCTGCAAGGGTCTGGAAGGACCATAACAAGGACTATCAGTTAATGCACAGGAAGGTCGATCAAATTGCTTCTCGCCTAGGAATTCACCTCTACCAACTGGGGATGGAGTAGCAGGAAAGTGATGGATCCAGCCGAAAGGCCAGCCATCGGGAAACGGTCAACACGAGTGGATTCAACCCGAAATGAGAGGATAGTTTGGTGTAGGCCTTTGGGCTTCCACGATTTGGCCTTCATCCCTATTCTTGGTTGCGGTGCCTTTGTTAGACTGTTTTTCCTTATCAGTTTTCCGTCTGTTAATGTCAATAGTTTTGGTTGGTATAAAAAGTCGTAAATCTTATAGCTTCAGTTTTAGTATCGGGATTGAGGTCTGTAATTCCTCGGGGCTCTCCCTCTTTTGGGGAAAGAAGGCATATTTTTTAGGGGGGAGTTTTTTAATTTTTTTTAAGTTGGGGGGTGGGCTATGCACTGTTTTGGCTTATGTTTTGGAATGCTCTGTAACTCCTTGATTTCCCAGTAATATAAATATATTTTATTTACCAAAAAAAAAAAAACTTGAAAGAGGTCTCAGGGAGTTGTAGTGTGTCTCTGTTCAAATACAAACTTTATGAAATTTGTTCCAATGAGATGTTGGATTTGTCACAACCATGCTATGCTGGTGTTTGGGTATTTTTGAAGTTGGTTTCAATATTATAAGATTCCGTTTTGCCTCTTTGATGCTGGTGCTTGATGTCATTATAATTTTTGTGACTTATGGTTATACATTCTTATTAACTCATTGATGGCATGTTGTGTAAATCTGTTTTAAATTATTGTCTTCTCAAATAACGATAATTGTGTTATTGTTATTTCGATGAATATGATTAATTCTATAGTGTGATGTGATTTTAGTTCGAATTTAGTTTTTGGATTCAATCATAGCATGATTCATTTCTTCATTCAAATTTATTTAACAATTTTAACTACGATTTTTCTCTTACAAGATATGATTTTTTATACTTTAATTAGCTTATACTAATAAGTAGGCTGTAATTTAGGAACTGCTAAGTTAGTCTTTTGTTAGTCTTAATATTAGTTTTAAATTTCTTTTGTTTAGATAATAAACATGTTTTTGTCTTTCTTAAATTTTAGAAGTTCAACATTAGATTTACAAACACCCTTTAAGACTCTCTATCCTAGAGAGAAAACCCACAAAGGAAACATGGCCTTAATCTTGTGAAAAACTATTATCCCAAACACACAAAAGGTTGCTTTAAGCTTTTGGTGTGGGTTGTTTTCCCTTAAGTTGGCCACTTGATAGAAAATCTAGACAACACAGGGTCAACTGAACTGAATTAACAAGGTCTTAGTCGTCGTACCAATTCCCACCAAGTGGGGAGTATATGAAGGGCATGCACAGAGCATAGCGCCTTTGATTTCCTCATCTCAATAAGAATGTGACAAATAATAAAATAAAATAAACCATTAATTTAAATTATTAATGGGGGCAATATAAATCAAATATTTAGAAATATAATTTAGTAATTTTGTGTGAATGAAATCTCAAATTAATTAATTTTAATTATGCATTTGTGAAAAATAAAAAGTGAGCAAAATAACAAATTGTAAACTAAAAATTAAAAAGATTTAAGAAATTCTTAATTAAGAAAATCGAGTAACTCAACTAAAGTAAATCTCAGTTAAAATAAAAACAGTTAGAAATCCAAAGTGAACTAAAATTGGGTGGGTGAATAAGAAATTAAACGAAATTAAATAATGTGAAAATGAATGCATGGATGCATGAAGGGTTTTCAAATAGTTATAAATAGATGGAGAGGGCGTAAGGCTCTCATCTCTTTTTCCCCTAGTGTTGGACAACAGAGGCTCTACCGCACTTTTGAGGTTCCTGTTGGAGGGTGTGTTTCACTTCAATATGAGTGAGGTGGGAGTCGTGTAGCATTAGTCTATGTATTGAAGCTTTCGCTATCTTTCTATTCGTCGTACCCATTGTGGCTCAAGGGTCCTAAGGGAAGAAGAGTACTCATTGGGTATGGTAGGGTGGATTTTGGTGGACCTATAGTGATTAGAAAACTAAAAAGGGAGCTTGCAGCAGATCTTCGGCAACTTGTGAGATTTGATAGGTCAACTTGTCATTATGGTTTTTAATTCAATTTGATATATATTAATTATATTATGGTTTTTACGTTAGATCTGCTATTTGTATATATGTTGCTTATCTAGATCATGGATCTATTATCTAGTTAAGAAAAGAATAATAATTAGGTTGCTTGTTATTTAGATATGTCATGAATGTGTTTTTGTTTATTGGGTTATGTAGAAAGGACCCTAGGAGGGCCCCTACAATTGTAAAATTTGGTGTTAAGAATCGAATTCCTAAAATAATTGTCACATCCCCATCCATCATTTCGACCATATGAGGGGGTATTTACAAATTTCAAGATTATAAATTTTACCCCATGGGAAGATCCAAGAAATTGGTTGTGCAAGAGTGATTTTCCACCCAAGCATAGGTATTATCTATACATACCACCCCCAAGTAGTGATATGAGGCCAGTAAGGTGAAGGAAACATCTACATGATTCTTCCTGTCAACCCACAACCCATTTTCTCTCATTCTTAGCCAAATCGCACAACAGTTAGCATTTACAATGATCTCACTTACCCATTCCAACCATGGAATTATTTTCTAGTACCCCATACAACACAAGGAAGGAATATTCCTTGACTATTCCATAGTTCTCTCAGGAAATCAAACCTTTACAGTTCTCACCAGTCTGTGAAATAATATTCCAAGTTGTTGTATGTTGTTGGAGAACCTCATGTAACCTTAATTAATGGCTTCTAAATCATTCAAGATTAGAAAAACACAACTGGTAAAGGTTATTATCTTTCCCAGCCTCTATGCTCACCTACAACCTTTCTCTTTTCTCTAATGTTTGCAATTCTCCTTCACAATTTGAATTTATGCTTATTTCATAGTTTGGTAATGGTAACATGGTGATGCAATGAACAACCAAAGAAAAATCTACCACCCTCCCCCTAAAATCTACATGAGAAAAATGAGATAGACTCCAAAGGAGATGAGATGAAGGTGAAAAAGATAACTGACAAAACTTCTGACCATAAAAGAAATGACTCTTACAACTATCATAGAAATATATTCATCACATACTTATGTAACCAAATGAGAAAACACTCCCCACTAACCTCACACGTGCATTTAGTGATTGGATTGAATGGTCAAATGAACTAAATGTCTCATTTAAAGCACATGGTAGCAAAAGGATGACTTGTTTGTGACTTATAGTTATACATTCTTATTAACTCATTGATGGCATGTTGTGTAAATCTATTTTAAATGATTGTCTTCTCAAATAACAATAATTGTGTTATTGTTATTTCGATTGGATATGATTAATTCTATAATGTGATGTCATTGTAGTTCGAATTTTGTTTTTGGATTCAATCATATCATGAATCTTTTTATTCAGATTTATTTCACAATTTTTAACTATGATTTTGCTTTTGCAGGATATGAATTTTTATATTTTAATTAGCTTAGATTGATAAGTAGAATGTAATTTAGGAACTGCTAAATTAGTCTTTTGTTAGTCTTAATCTTAATTTTAAATTATTATTTTTAGATAATAGACATGTTTGTGTCTTTCTTAAATTTTAGAAGTTCAACATTAGATTTTACAAACACCTTTTAAGACTCTCTATCCTAGAGAGCAAACCCACAAATGCAACAGGGCCTTAATCTTGTGAAAAACAACTATCCCAAACACACAAAAGGCTTCTTTAATCTTTTGGTGTGGGTTGTTTTTGCTTAAGTTGGCCACTTGAAAGAAAATTTGGCCAACACAAGGTTGATTGAACTGATTTAACAAGGTCTCAGTCATCGTACCAAATCCCCACCAAGTGGGGAGTATATGAAGGGCATGGGCAGACGATGGCACCTTTAATTTCCCCATCGCAATAAGAATGTGACAATTAATAATATAAATAAAAAGAAACCAATAAATTAAATTATTAATGGGGGCAATATGAATATTGCTAAAAGATTTAGAAATATAGTTTAGTAATTTTATGTGAATGAAATCTCAAACTTAATTAATTTTAATTATGCATTTGTGAAAAATAAAAAGTGAGCAAAATAACAAATTGTAAACTAAAACTTAAAAATATTGAAGAAATCCTTAATTGAGAAAATTGAGTAACTCAACTAAAGTAAATCTCAGTTAAAATAAAAATAGTTAGAAAACCAAAGAGAACTAAAATTGGGTTGGTGAATAAGAAATTAAATAATTTGAAAATTAATGCATGGATGCATGAAGTGTTTTCACGGAAACTTGTGAGATTTGATAGGTCAACTTTGCATTATGGTTTTTAATTCAGTTTGATATATATATTATAATATATATATATATATATATATATATACAAAGTTTCATCATGGAGCTCTACAGGGAGGAGCAAAGGGAGCATAAGGGAACCGAAGGAAACGGGAGCGAGACAACAGAAGGACGAAGGTGAAGAAGAAAAAGGGTAGAAGGGAATCCAAGAAAGCTCCAAGATGTAGATCAACGAGGTTGCCTACAGCCTAGATGACTGGGAGACCTCTGTATTCTATTCAGAAGATGACTTTCAAAACCGACAAAGAAAGGAGGAGATGCAGGTTGAGGGTGTGGGAGGTCAGTTCGCACACACGAAGGCACAAATTTTTATAATGGCGGAAGAAACACATAGTATGTCAGATCAATCCAAGTCATGAAATTTTATGAGCGTCCCAAGCAAAACCACTCCAGGAAATCATTGCTTCAGCAAAAGGCTACCACGCAAAACAAAAGGGGTAAGGTCGAGAAAAGACAATGCAGAACTAATAGTCATCCAGGACAAAAAGACGACAGATGAAGTCAGAATTTGTGTCAACCTGAGAAAACTAAATGATGCCTGCTTGCATGATCCATTTCCTACGCCCTTCACAGATGAGGTTTTGGAAAGCGTTGGTGGACAGGAAATGTACTCATTCACAGATGGGTTCTCAGGATACCATCAGACCCGAATTGCACAAGAATATTGACACAAGACAACCTTTGTAACAGAATGGGGATGCTACCAATACACGGTAATTCCCTTTGGCCTTAAAAATGATCTTGCTCTTTTCTCCAGAATAGTAGTATCTGCTTTCAAAGATTTCATTCATAAGTTTCTAGAAGTATACTTTGATGACTAGACGGTCTTTGGTCTGGTAAGAGACCATTTTGAGAATTTGCACATGATGTTGGAAAGGTGTTGCCAGTATCAAATTGCGTTGAACTTGAGAAAATGTATCTTCTATGCACCTTTCGATGTACTGCTAGGCCATGTAGTATGCCGAGATGGGATCCTGGTATACCCCGCAAAGGTAGAAATTATCTTGGACTTGCCTCCTCCCACATCAATCATGCAACTCAGGTCTACATTGGGACACACTGGGTATTATAGGAAATTCATAAGAGGATATGCAGAGATAACTGCCCCAATGGAGAAGCTGTTAAAAAAAGATGCCAAGTTCGAATGGATTGAAAGCTACCAGGAGAGCCTGGATAAACTAAAGGGTAAAATGGCTACTACACCAATATTAATATTTCCAGATTTGAAAAAAGAATTCCATGTACATGTTGATGCCTCATCGATTGTGCTTGGCATAGTGTTGACCCAACCAGGAGATGGCATAATTGACCACCCGATTGCATTTGCCAGTAGGAAATTATCAATGGTAGAGAAAAATTATACCACAACTGAAAGTGAAGGGCTTGTTGGGGGGCGAATCTGCCGGTGGATCCTCTTATTTCAAGAATTTGACTTTGAAGTCATTGTGAAGCCAGGACGACTAAATGTTGGGCCTAACCACTTGTCACGAATTGAAAGTGGTGAGGAACCCACCAGCCTAGAGGAAAATTTACTAGATGCGTAGCTATTTGCTATAGATGTTGTTGATAAAGAATTCGATGTAATTATACACTTACTTAATACGGGGTATGCACCTGAATATTATTCAATATGGAAAAAGTAACATCTATTTGTCAAGGCCTCAGACTACATGCTCATAGCAGGACAACTCTATAAGTTGGGACCAGATGAAATACTGTGAAGATGTGTCTTTGGTCATGAAAGACAATGGGTAATGGCAGAAGCACTTGCGGGTTTTTGAGGAGGACACTATGCCAGGAAAGAAATAGTGCACAAAATTTTGCAAGCCGAACTCTGGTGGCAAATGGTACATATGGATACAATAAAATACTATCATAATTGCAATAAATATCAAAGAACGGGGAAACCATCGCGATGTGATGAAATGCCACTTGCACCACAAATTACACTGCAGGCCTTTGATAAATGGGCAGTAGATTTTTTTGTCCCTATCAATCCACCGAGGAAATGAACCGATTCTCATTATATCATCATTGCTATAAATTACTTGACAAGATGGGCAAAGGCCGCACCTATAAAAGATTGTACTGCTACAACTGCGGCCCACTTCCTCTTTGAGAACGTCGTCACAAGATTCGGTTGTCCCAAAATCCTAATTATCGACCAAGGTACGCATTTTGTAAATAATTTAATTGTTGAACTAACTGTAGAATTCCAAATCCAACACAAGAAAACAACACCATACCATCCTCAAGCAAATGGAACTCTCAATGCATTCAACAAGGTACTTGAGAATGTGTTGACCAAAGTATGCAATGTGTGCAGAGATGATTGGTACCAGAAAGTCTTAGCAGTATTATGGGCCTATAGAACAACATGGATACACCCCTTTCCATTTAGTCTATGGACAAGAAGTAGTCGTGCCCATGGAGTATATTGTCCCGAGCCTACGAATTGCTGCGATAACGGAGATGACAGACACCGGCACTGTAGAAGAGAGGCTGGAGCGGCTGGTTCAAATGGAAGAAGACCGTTATATTGCAGGATTCCATCAAAATGTGGAAAAGCAGCGACAGAAATCCTGGCATGACTGCCACATCACAAAAAAATAGTTCAAGGTTGGTGAACTTGTTCTGATGTATGATAGTAAGTTTCTCAAGCATTCGAGTAAGCTCAAAATGCATTGGTTAGGTCCATACGTAGTTGCGCATATTACTGAAGCAAGCGCAGTAAAACTACATAAGCTATATGGAACACCAGTAGTGGGTATGATCAATGGAAGTCGATTAAAATCCTATCGCGACAACTGCGACACAGTCCCATAAAGCCGTGATGCGCAAAAAAAAAAAAATCACAAGACAAACAGCTAGCAGGCATTGACAGCCGGTAAGGGCATGGGAAATTCAAAAAATATCTGGCACCACTAAACATTCAGTAGCAATAAAATGGCAGGCCCGAGGAAAAAGGCGGCGGACTTTTTGGTCCCATCTGGTAGAGTGCCGTAACTGCCCTGACAAATGCATAATGGAGCTTAAGCTTGCAAAGGACAAGCCCATATGATCCACCAGAGGGTACTTCACTCCGTCTAGCCAACTTAAAGAATCATCGCCTATAATCCATCCTTGTCTTCTTTCATAAACTTCTACATTCTGTTAACAAACCAGCAATACAAAGAGCCGAGCCCACTGCACAGATCGAGCCATCCTTCAAAGCCACAATGAGCACTCCAGTAAGGGCACATTGAACCAGTTTGGCCACCCAAGAAGATGAAGAAGACTCAAGAAAAGTTGAAAGTAGTACCAATGTCGAGAATCGTCAAAAAACCACTGCAGAGTCTGCCGCATCCATCACAAGTAGGAAGTCATCTCACGCAGATAACTGTCTCCTGACCATTAGAGCAACTGGCGGGAGCCCAAGTTTTTACCGCTATGCAATCCTTGAATACCAAACCTCCAAGTTCCTCCAGGCCCCGAGAAAAAATACCTAAAGCTCGTAGAGCCGACCCAGTCCGGTCATCATCACCAGAAGAAAAGCTCACTGAAGAAGACAAGAACTTACTGTCGCCCTATGTATCACCAAGGAGGCCCGGTGCCGTAGTAGTAACGGTGAGCATTCCAAATCTATTAGAAGAACCCACTATTTCAGAGGGCATCACAAAACCCCAAGATTCCATCTTGACCAAGCTTCAGGTACTAAATTTTGATTACTATGACACTCGGAAGCTAGACATCTCTAGATATCAATTCATGGAAGTAAAATCCGGCCGGCCACCGACGGCAGACGTTGTCTCTACACTACACTAGAGTATGTGCGAGGATTGGAGTAGTCTAGTATATTAAATCTGCTCCTTATGCTCCATTTTGGCCGCTCTGGACCAATCGGAATGTATGTTAAGCAGTTTCTTGTGTGCTTCCATGGTGGCTACCTTTGGTTGAACAAACCATATGAGGTGATGGTGGACTTGATTTCATCCATTACAGGTCTACCGCGGAATGGAATCGACCTAGCCATGTACTTGAATAATGAGGGGGAAAAGACAGACAAAATTGATATGAAGGCCAAGTATCAGCTCCTCCGCGGTGGAAAGGGTTTTCTCATCAACTCCATTGAAGATAGTGCAGTGCAAGTAGTAGCAAAGATATTGTGTAGCAAGGTCCTGCGCAAGATGAGGCTGGTTGAGTGCACGGTCGCAATAGTAGAAATTGCTCAAAAATGTGCACAGGGCGTGCACATTAACTGGTCCCAATTCCTCTTGAACGAACTATTGGAAGATGCACGAGAAGCATAGGAACAACCCACAGCTAAGTTTGACTTCTCCTGGCTCTTAATTTTAATTTCTTTTGCAGTATGGGCTTCGCCACCAGACTATCAGCCCATGGATGTCCCCGTGCAGTTTCTTGGCAGGCCTTACCAGAACCTTTGGGACCATAAGGACAACAAGCACAAGAATGATGCCCGAATTATATTTTTCTTACAGGGAGAAAGGCTCCGGGAAATAGTGCGCGCGCAGTACCGGTTGACCCCTACAATGGTTGCAAAGTACCCATTCATTCAATTCCATGCAACGCACCACAACATCATCTTGCAACCGTGTGGGGACCCCAAGAAGCAATCCATTCCCACATTATTCATCCTCAGGGATGCGAACATTGAGCGAGAAATCAAAGATTGGCCTGAGGAATGGCTTACCCATCAGGAGAAGGTACCCCCGCAATAGCAAGTCCCACAGGAGAATCCACCAGAGAACCCAAGCCAGCATGGTGCCAATTCCAATATGCAGGAGCTCCAAGATGGCTCCCAAGACGATGAAGCAGAAGATGAGTGCAGTCTACCCAATGAAAACCTAGTCGACCCTGCTTTAAGTGAAGAATTGAGCGTCGAGAAAGCCCGTAAAAAGAGGGGCAAGCATCCCATGCAAGAGGAGGAAGATAAGGACACATTGAGCTTCCCATATAACAAGTTGCAGAAGGTTAACCGACCCTATGTCAGAGACATACCAGACATGGACTTGACCCTTATGTGCGACGTCATTGTTGAAGTCACAGAGAAAACTTTGGGACCGCTCGCGACTAGGAAAACCAATTGGACAGCGGCCATCACCACAAAGGTTAACCAACTCGTGCGGACTATCACCAAAATGCGAGACACTATGCAGGCTGGAACCCATGGTGTCGCCCAATCAGACGCCTTAGCGGTGCCAATCATGATCCCACCCCTAACAATCGAAATGCCTGTGGAGGCATTATCTAAGAAAGGTGAAGACAATGAGACAAGTTTCCATAACTTGGACACACCGATTTTAAATTTTTCAAAGTTAACTTTGTCGCAGATATAATCTATTCAACGGGCCACTGCAACAGAAATTAGAACCTACAAAACTACAACTTCCTCTCAGGCAGCTAAGGCAACCAGGAAAGCAAGGGAGAGAATAAATTATCAACCGCTAGCGCACATATCTAGAAGCCCAAGCCCAAAGTCACGATTTGCTAGAACAAGCAATAAAAGAAGCAGCGACGCAACTCTTCGATGAGGAAGAAGAGTCTGAGGTTGAACCGAAGCATCAATTAAGACGTCTCTCCAAGATAGTCGCAGACCTCCAGAAAGAGATTCGGGAGATGAAAACCAACCCGCATCTTGGCACACCCCAAAAAATCTTGCAGCAAAGGAAACAATTAGCAACCCAAGTGGTTTCCCAGCTGAGGAAAGCCAAGAGCATCTGTGCAGAAGCAGTCGAAACAATTGCTACAGCATGGGAGCATCTCATCGATGATGTAGTGGCAGAGAAACTTACTGAGCAAGTGACAAGTATATTTACAAATCTCGGCACTGAAAGCCAATATTAAGAAGTTACCAATGAAGGAGAAAACCGCCCAGGGAACTGAGCTTAAGGAGCTCCTCGATAAGGCCAGAACCCTGCACGACCAAGAAAGCATGTGCAACAAGGAAATGGCTAAACAACAGGCTGAAGCTGAAAGGATAACAAAGTTAATTTAGTCGGTTCAGTAGTGCATCCATGAGTTCACTCACGCACTGGCGAGTACCTCGTTGGAACACCCAAGAAGCGGCGTAGTGCAGGAACTCAAACAACAGGCAGATGAAGCTTTCCAGGAGATTGAATGGCTTACACCTATTCTAGCCCAGTTTCAGCAAAACATCGGCAATGCAGCCCAGCTTCCAGGGAAAGATATAGTTGCAGTGGAGACCACAGAAGAGCTTCGAGAAGAAGAATGAGAAGAAGAACACAATGCAAATAAGGGCACGTCAGAGCATGGCGCAGAATAGTAGAAGTGCCATCAACAAGGCCCGGACCAGACGTAGAGCAAGCTATGGGCATAGACTTATCAGAGCATGATGAAGAGGAACTCATATAACCCCAAGTCAAAAAAAAAAACAAGCAAGGAGCTGACTGCGCAAGTTAAGATGCAGCCAAAAAAAAAAACATATTGTTGCAAAAGGATACCGTGCAGATCGGGCCGCTCATATGTCCCTTACTTAGTGGCTCGGGACGAGCCACAGGGGAGGGTTGGGGGCCTGTTGGCTCAGGAAAGGGGCACAAAAAGGAAGTTCACGCGTGCAACCAAGGAAAATTCATCGTACGCGCGATAGAAGAAAAATAATATCGCGAACTTGACAAAAAGGGCCCGCAAAGGCAGAGCAGAGAGGTGCGCGGAAGCACACATGGGGAAAACAGCTGAAAAGCGAAAGGTTAGTCGTGGGTGCAGAAGTCGGCTTAAGTTGGATTATGCCACACGAGTGAAAGCACGTTGTAAGTAAGGCCATTAGTGCCTCGTGTCGATTCATGATCACTACAGCTGTAGCCTGTGGGGGCGGCTAATGGTGATAGTTAACAGACTGCCTATAAGCAGTCGACCCAGTGTGGTCATGTACAATGTTATAAATAAGAGAGATTTAATAGTTAGAAGGGTGTTTTTTGTTAGTCGTAATTATAGAATAGGTTTGATAGATGAGAGCTGTATACAATTGCAAAGAAAAGATCTAAGGGAAAGGTAGTAAGGAATCTATAGGATGCAGAAAGAATAGGGCAATGAGGAAGCTCTGCTAGAGCGGTGCCGATGCTAGGAAGGTCGATCCATGCCGTGTGCGGATCTATAGGTAGTAGTAGTAGATTAGGAGAAATAAGACAAAGAGCATGAGACCTATGAGTATGAACTTAAAGACATATCCTAATATGAGTCTACATCTCGCAGACTGCAAGGTGCTATATCCTTTCTCATGCCAGATGAAGAGCACCTTGGTGGTTTTTCCCAGGTGGGTTTCGACGTTATTTCGTGTGTCCAAATGAATGATTGATGTGGTGAATGTTCATGTGAGTGGTTAATAGTTTCTTTTCGTATCATGTTAAATATGGTTCAGTCTCTGTTAGTTTCTCACAATTGGTAAATGGATCAACATAGTGCCTTGCTAAATTGAACTTGTGTAATTTTATATCATTCTGTGTGATTCCTATTATGAATTATGACTTAAGTCATCGAGTTGATTGAAGTAAAGCTAGCTGCGTCGCACAAGTTGCGCCAGCTGTGAGGGGGAAAGGAAAGTCCGGTCGCGCGCGATGACATACAGTTGTGCTCATTCACATAGAACCAACTCCTCTGTCTAGTCACCATGTTGCCTTCGTTGAGCTCCTTGCCTGCAAGCCAAGGGAATATACTTCCCCGACAATCACAGAAACATGGTTCTAGCGATTACCCATCTATGAGATATCTCAGGTAAGACTACGCTTGCTTCGTAAGTGTTGTCGATGGGGCTTGCTCTATCGGGTCAGTATCTCGGTTAGTTGTTGGATCAACGGGATATGCAGAACCTAGATCGTGCAAGTGGGGAAAAGTGGCCAACACTTTCGTAATAGCGAGGCATTGATGAGTAATGTGGTCTCCCTCACAAAGCTTGCAAGGGAATTTAGGCTTGCGTCTTGAATGGTTGGTTTTATCAATGGTGTAAACATGACTTGCATTAGCTAGCAGTTTTCCCCTAACATGACCTCTAGATGCTGGGTAGTTGGGTACAACATGACTCACAAATGCTGGTTGTTTTTCCCCAGCATGAAATGCAAAGTGTTGAAATATTGTAACTTCGAAGAATATTCTATATGTATCTTTTGTGGTCCCCGGTGGTCCTACCGAGAGAACCACTTGTATTACTTTGTACCCCGATGCTTCTAATCGGAAGAACTAATAAGAGTCATGAGGTAGTCCCCTCTAATTGTAAAGGTGGGTCATTAGCATCCCAGTGTGGTTACTTGAGCCTACATGTGTAACTCGAGCCTACATGATTTAACTCGAGCCTACATGTCGAATGAGTTAATTCAAGTGAATGGATGAATATAAATAGAGGTGTGGTGCTCCTAACTTGAAACACACACTCTCACTTGTGTAGCGCATTAGTGGAGGAGAGAAGTAGCTGGAGAAGGAGGAGGATCAGGATTTGATCTCCTTGTTGGTTTTATCTTTTGTCTTTTATCCTTTTGGGGCATCTATATTGAGGAAGCTTTTGCTGGGTTTTTCCCTTTAGGGTTTTCCCAGGATAAATATTTGTGTTCCTTTTGTATGGTTGTGCTTGTCTATCTTTCAGTGATCCTGTTTATATGCTTTTGTTATGAAAATGTAATGAAATACTGATGTCTTAGCTGAGCATATGTAAAATTTAACATGGTATCAGAGCCACCTTGAAAGAAGGAATTGTGCAACTACAGGATCTATGGCTTCTTACTTTTTGGTTCTCTCTCCACAATCAGTCAGCAAAAGAAGGCTAGCCTGACTCTCCATTGAAGGGCGCATCTTTCTGTCGAAGCGAAATTCGATTTCGAGCATTTTTAGTTTTCGGTGCGGGAAATTAGGGCTTCTTGTAGAAGAAGAATTTTTTAGTGATCCCAGCATAGGATTTCTCTCCTCATCAAAATCGAAGTTTATAGACCTGGATCAATATTTTTGGTTGGGTGAAACTCTGAGAAAGTCAAACCCTAGTTTGACCCCGAGCTAGAAAAACCCTAAATACTAAAACTGCTACGTTTTGGTACATTTGCTATATCACGATATTGGCGAAGTTTCAAGAGATGAAAATTGCAAAGACCAAATATAAAATCCTTATGTACATTGTGTCCAAAATTCAGCCTCAGATTCACTATATTCTGGGATATATGAACCCTCCAAGTTAGGGTTCCAGCCTCTTCCAAAATTCATCCCTAAACAAGACACCTGGGGAGAATTGCAATATCTTGTTCTATAGAGGTCCAAATAGAATTCTTGAAGATGTTCCAAAAATTACATGGACTTTACTTCTCATGGTCTAAACTGCAGACTTAGAATATGAAACAGTGACATGTGGAAATCCATACAAATTTGTTGTTCGGAACAGTCCTGTAACAAGGCACCTTGGGAAAATGATCATAAATCCCAATTGGTGAAACCAATTCTGATTAAACCTATGGTGTTGGATCAGGAACATGCGAGGTTACCTCAGTATGAAATTGTAGACACATAGGAGTAGTAATTTTGGAGATATCACAGAAATAGTGACAGGCATTTCTGTAGAAGAAATTGGAAAACTAAGGCTTCCTATTCTGGGACCTTCCCTCCACTGTTTTCAGAAAAGGAGTACTTTGGACAGATCCATTTGAAGAGATCTATATTTCTATCCAATCAGATCTGAAATATTCCAAGTTTTGAAAATTAGGGTTTCTGTGGCAAACCCTAGATCAGCCAGCTACGGAACCAGGATGGACACCTCAAATCGGTAAGATCTAATCCTTTGTTATTTGCATGGAAGCATTTGATCTCTCTGAAGAAAATGAATTGGACACCTTCATGAGTAGAGAGGTTCCAGTTCCAGAAGGAGATGAGGCTCAAAGCCTTACACAAGAAGAACTTGATCAAGGCCAAGAAGATCATTGTTGATTCAATCACGGATCAACTTGTACCACAAGTGTCTTCCCTAAAGACACCAAAGATGTTTGATTCCTTGATCAAGCTATTTGAAGATAAGAACATAAATTAGAAGATGGTTTCAAGAAAATAGTTGAAGAATGTGAAGATCCAGAATGCAAAACATCTTGAAGCGGTAGAAGAAGAAGCAGAGAATGTAGAAGTGGTGATAGCCACCTTGAATGGCCTCCCAAGATCATGGGATTCATTCATGCGAGGAATGTGTGCCATAAGGAAGTGATTACTTTCAGCTGACTCTAAGAAGAAGAAGATGGGAGCAATTGAAGATCAAGCTCTCTCCATTCAAAGAATATCCCTCAAGCAATGAGGAATATGAAGAACTCAATTCTTGAAGAACCTCTTATCCATCTTATCATTTGGATGAGAAATGATGATGTCATGAATGAAGAAGATGATGAAGTAGAAGGATCAAGAAAGAGTCTACCCATGAAACGAATAAAAGATAAGTATTCAATTGTCATTGCATGATATTGTTTTGTTATGCATTTGATTATATTTAGTTGATGTATTATGCATGATAGATTGTTTGCATTAATGATTGTATACTACTAATATGCTTGTGATGGGTAAGTAGCTCATGGTTCCATACAACTCTCCATTGCTACTTATCAAACCTCTTTGCTGACATATTGGATTAGTGCACAATCTCCATGATGTCATGGTAAAGATGGAAGATATCTAGAAAGTTTCCGTGAGACATGGATGAATGTTGTATTGGCTAAACAATTGTATTATGCATAATAATTTGTCGTTATGCATATGTTTTATAGTTCTAACCATGTAACTGGTGCATTTGAATTGTAGGAAAGGTCCTGTACAACCTCCTACAAGAAAATAAGGATGAGACTTGTTCCGAAGAACAAGTGATGACAATTCAAGATTTACTCCAATGAACATGAATCTGAAGCTCCCAGGGTTAGAGACACCATGACGGAAGAAAGAGCTTTAGAGAGTGGTAGATCCACCTCGAAGGATGAATACCACCATGGGTATGAGAGATAACTCAAGATGAAGAAAAGAATGCTATGAAAGAAGCTATGATCAAAGAATAACAGTTGATCATGGGGAATGATGTATACGATATGATTTCGAGACATAAAGGGAAGTACGTAGTATCTTCCATATGGATCTACAAGAACAAGTGCACAAAGAAAAGTTCGTGATTTGCATTTGAAAGAATAGACTATGACATGACATACTCTATCGACAAGTATATGTTAAGCATAGAACCACCTATAGAGAATGAAGAGGGAAGATGATACTCCACTTTAGGGGGAGTGGCTACAAAAGATATCTGAGTTCAACATGGTACGACATGATGGAAAGCTTCTTGATGGATCGAGATTTTACCAAGAGTAAAGTGGGTTCCAACCTTCAAGATTGAATGCAGAAGACTAGCATATGTTGATGACCTGACAAGATGAACTCATGAAAGATGTTATGATGAAAGAATACTAGAATGATGTTTGGGATATAATACTCAAACCAGAAAGCAAGAATGTGGTATCTTCCAAATGGATCAGTAAGATAAAATATGCTACTGATAGAAGTAAGGAAAGACTTGTGGTTTCTCTCAGAAAGAGGGAATTAATTCTGAAGAGACACTTACTCCAAGAAGCAAGGTATACTTTCTTCAGAACAACCATGGTAGTTTCTTCCATGATGAAGTAAAGACAAGCCTTCCTTAATGGTATGAATGAGGAAGAGTTTCACATCAAATAGTCACAAGGATTTGAAGTTGAAGACAGATGGTCTCACGTATGCAAGTTGAAGAAGGCCCTCTATGGCCTGAAGCAAGCTCCCAGAGCTTGGTATGGAAGAATAGATAGTTTCCTGACGAGCATGAGATTTGCCAAGAGTAAAGTCGATCCTAACCTTTATCTCAAGGTTGTAGAAGATGAACCTGTCATCCTGTTATTATATGTGGATGACCTATTTCTGAGAGGGAATGAGAAACAAATTGTAGAATGCAAGAAGAAGTCCGCATACTTTATTTCCTAGGTCCGGAAATATGAAGGAATATTTTTCAATCAGGGAAAGTATGCAGTGCAAAGTTTGAAAAGATTTGATATGTTGGAATGCAAAGTCATGGCCACACCCATGGACTCCAACCTGAAGCTGTTAGTTGATGACTCATCAGAGTTAGTGGATGTGACTCATTGCAGACATATCATTGGGTCATTGATGTACTTAATAAATTCCAGACCGGACATTTGTTTTGCTGTGAACACCTTAATTCAATATCTTGTTCAACCAAGACAGGTTCACCTAGTAACCGCAAAACATGTGATGAGATATCTGAAAGGGACTATAGACTTTGGTCTATACTATGATGGTAGCCATGAGTATAGATTGTATGGCTACATAGATGTAGATTGGGCTGGAAGTATCTCAGACAGGAAAAGCACATTAGGTAGATGCTTTTGTTTGGGGTCTGATATGAGTTCATGGTTTAGCAAGAAACAGTCCAGTGTTTCTCTTAGCTTAACTGAAGTAGAATACATAGCAGATTTCTCTGCTAAGTTGTGAATCCATATGGCTTAGGAAGCTGATATCAGGTTTCTCTGACTTGAAGATGGATACTATAATGATTCTATGTGATAACCACATTTGTGATGACAGAGAACCCTGTGTTCCATTGTAACACATAGAAATCCGGTATTTCTACATATGAGATAAGATGCAGATGATGATGTTCCAGTATTTCTATACTGAAGATATAGATGATGTTTCAGTATTTATATACTGTAGATGCAGATGATGGTGATTTAGTATTTCGATACTGAATATAGAGATGATGATGTTTCAGTATTCCCATACTGAAGATATAGATGATGATGATTTCAGTGTTCCCATATTAAAGATATAGATGATGTTTCAGTATTTACATACTGTAGATGCAGATGATGGTGATTCTGTATTTCTATACAGAATATAGAGGTGACGATGCTTTCATTATTCACATATTGGAGATACAGACGGTGATAGTTCAGTATTCACATACTGAAGATGTATATGATGATTGTTTGGTTACTGATGTGCTGACGAAGCCTCTATCTCGAGAAAAGTTTGAACACTTTTGAGACAAGGTTGGTGTGGTTCGGAAGAACCTTCCTCGAAAGGGGGAGTAGTGATGTTGCAGTGGGATTGTATCATCCCTGGGCATCTGCCCCAAAGTGATTCGGTGACCTCGGTCCTCGAGAATGAAGAGGGATTGTATCATCCTGGGACATCTATCCAAAATTGATTCGGTGACCTTGGTCCTCGAGAATGAAGAGGGATTGTATCATCTTGGGACATTTGTCCAAAATAGATCCGGTGACTTCGATCTTCGTGAATCTGGTGGGATTGCATCATCCCTGAACTTTGGTTCAAAATGTATTCGGAGGTCTCGGCCCCCGTGAATGTGGTGGGATTGCATCATCCCTGAACTTTGGTTCAAAACGTATCTGGAGGTCTCAGCCCCCATGAAAGTGGTGGATTGCATCATCCCTGAACCTCGGTTCAAAATGTATCTGGAGGTCTCGCCCCCCGTGAAAGTGGTAAGATTGCATCATCCCTTAACTTCGGTTCAAAATGTATCCGGAGGTCTCGGCCCCTGTGAAAGTGGTGGATTTCATCATCCCTGAACCTCGATTCAAAATGTATCCGGAGGTCTCAACCCCCATGAAAGTGGTGGATTGCATCATCCCTGAACCTAGGTTCAAAATGTATCCGGAGATCTCGGTCCCCGTGAATGTGGTAGGATTGTATCATTCTTGAACTTCGGTTCAGAACGGATCCAGTGACTTCGGTACTCGAGAACGTGTGTTGATCCCGTAATTCCTAGAGGAAGGATTGTCTGAGTTCCACATCTTTGTTGATCCCATAATTCTGAAAGGAAGGATCGTTAGTAACTCCGTAAAGACCTAAATCCCGTAATTCCGAAAGGAAGGATCATTGAATTGATCCCGTAATTCCAATAGGAAGGATTGTCTGAGTTCCACATATGTGTTGATCCCATAATTCCAATAGGAAGGATTGTCTGAGTTCCACATCTATGTTGATCCCATAATTCCAAAAGGAAGGATCATTAGTAACTCCGTAAAGACCTAAATCCTGTAATTCCGAAAGGAAGGATCATTGAATTGATCCCGTAATTTCAATAGGAAGGATTGTCTGAGTTCCATAGATGTGTTGATCCCGAAATTCCAATAGGAAGGATTGTATGAGTTCCACAAATGTGTTGATCCCGTAATTTCGAAAGGAAGGATCGTTAGTAACTCCATAAAGACCTAATCCCGTAATTCCAAAAGGAAGGATTGTTAGTAATTCCGTAAAGACCTAAATCCTGTAATTCCGAAAGGAAGGATCATTGGTAACTCTGTAAAGACCTAAATCCCGTAATTCCAAAAGGAAGGATCATGTTGATGATGTTGATGTTTTTATGATGATGATGATGTACTGATCGAAAGATCAGAGTGTGATGATGATGATATTTTGATGTTTTGATCATAATGATGTTTTGATGATGATGTTGTTTTCATGACGTACTGATCAAAAGATCAGAGCATGATGATGATGTACTGATCGAAAGATCAGAGTATGATGATGATGATGTACTGATCAGAATATCATGATGATGATGTTGTTCGAGAATTGAAGTATGATTATGGTGTTGATCACGATGTTACCGATCAGGTTGCTAATCAAAAGAACAAAATGTTGAAGATGTTGTTGCTGATCGAAAGATCAAAGTGCTGAAGATGTTGCTGATCGAAATGTTGAAGATGTTGTTGCTGATCGAAAGATCAAAGTGCTGAAGATGTTGCTGATCAAAATGCTGAAGATATTGTTGCTGATCGAAAGGTCAAAATGTTGAAGATGTTGCTGATCAAAAGATCAAAGTGCTGAAGATGTTGCTGATCAAGAGGTCAAAGTGTTGAAGATGTTGCTGCTGATTGAAAGATCTAAGTGCTGAAGATGTTGCTGATTGAAAGGTCAAAGTGATGAAGATGTTGCTGAAGGTGTTGCTAATCGAAAGGTCAAAGTGTTGAAGATGCTGCTGATCAAAAGGTCAAAAGATGCTGATACTGATCAAAGAGTTACTGTCATTGAAAATTGAAGGCGAAGACTATATGATGTTGGAAAGCTTCCAATGATTTATAGATGTTTTACCCTTATGATGTTGATGATGTCCTCTCCTACTATGGTTGTTGTTGATGTTGTTGTAGAATACCCTTCTCGTTAAGGGAGAGTGTTGAAATATTGTAACTTTGAAGAATATTCTATATGTATCTTTTGTGGTCCCCGATCACTACTACATTTCGACCAAAAATTCGACGACCGTCATGTCGGATTTTCGACACTTCCCTGTCGCATGTACGACACTTTATTTTTTTTTGAAGCGTCGGAAACTTGTCGTCGGTTAAGCGACACTTAAGTAACCGTCGCTTGAATTTAAATCGTTGGATCTCCGACACTTATTAAGCGACAATGACGAAAAAAATTTAAAACTTTTGCACCCACAGGCGTCACTTAAATGACGGAGAGACTGAGTAAGCGTCGAATTAGCGACATAAATAACTGTCGCTTAAGCGATGGATAGGAAGGGACACTGTCGGATAAGCGACGTTTACTAAGCGGAATATCTGTCGGATAAGCGACGGCTACAAAGAATAAATGTCGGATAAGCGACAGTTACTAAGCGTCGCTTAAGCGACGGACGTGATTTTTTTTTTTTTTTAAATACCTGCAAATATGTGATATACTGGCTTAGCATGGGCATCTGGCATTCCATGAATAGTCGAAGCCAACCCACACTTTACAAGCAAGCTTGATTTCTATGTGCTATGCTGAATTTCCTAGCCATAATGCACTACACTTAGCATGTAGCATAGTTGGCAATGAGTTCAGATACTTAGGCAACTAGTGAACTCTTGTAGCACTGCAGCATGAAGCAATTTACTAAGCATGTGTTGGTGACAATTGTACCAGGCAGGTAGATATGAACAATATTTTTTTACAACATATGATAGAGCTCTAAACAGATATAATAAGGACATAAACAGTGATACAAGTCTTCCACCATTAAATAACTCAAACTTGCTAGAACTTTTTTTTAACAAACTTAATCTTATGCCCACCACAGTGAGCCACTAGGAAGACACATTGAAAGTGTCAACCATGAAGAACTCTTAGTGGATCTAATTGTCCACTGAAGTAGCTCGATGAAACCGTAGATAATTCCTGGCACCCTTTCCACTCCTCACGTGGCCTCAACATTATAGGTTGCTCAACTGCTGCTGCTTCAATACAAACCATCTGTTTGTACTCTTCATCACCAAAATCAGGAATGGCCTTAGCCTTCTTATCCCATGGGTTCCAAACAACTGCACACCAGAAGTAACTCAGGAAATGTGGTGATATTGCGAATATTATATGGTTGCATAGTTACAATATAAGTGACATAGCCATCATCCTTAGGCATATATTAACAGTAGGTAAAACAAATCAAAAGCACCAACCTAATTAATTTCAAAATCTTTCAGATTTGGCACAAAATAATGGAAAAGCTTGAAGCACTT